>JAWNKV010000684.1:0-100862 GCA_035041805.1 Amiota mariae
CTTCGTTTTTAACATGTGGTCATGTTGGTTGTCCATTCCTCAATAATCTTCACATTCCTTTTGTCGTTTTGTTTCTTTTCGTTCGACTCATACATATTGTTGTGTATTGTATTTAATCGCGTTGTTACGTTGACAATATGTACTTTACTTTTGTTTTTGATTTTAACGTAAAATTATTTATATTTCTATTTTACCTTTAAAAATGATTTTATATTTATTTCAAGGTATATATTACAAAAAAATATAATTTTTCTGGCCTGTCTTTATATGTGTTATTTATGAACAGTAGAAGAAGTACAACAACCTTTTCTAATTGGCATACATTTGCTCAAATATCCAAGCTAACTTCGATTTTTTTTGTAAGTGATAGTCATGTCATGTCAAAATATGCAAAATCAGTAGCTTATATTTGCTAGCCTTCACTCTGTGTGATTTTTTAAATGCAATGTCAGTACATAAACGAACCCTTTTTTAATGTGGTACAACGAAAGCAACCCCACACAAAAGTTGTTGGCAATGGAGAACTATGTGTTTCATTCCATTATAGTTAAAAACATCTATAGTGAGCAGGAACGAATTGAAATTGGCAGGAAATTAAGAAATTTCACAAATAGGTTTACTTACTTATGAAAGAATTGTGGAAGACAAAGCATTGAGTCTTTACGTTGATGGAGGTTTGTCAAAACACTCGTACAATTTATATCGAGCTGGTACAAATGTCCGAAGTGCCGACATTTACCCAAGCTATCACGCTTTACAATTGGATAAAAAGAAGATTTAAGATTTTGCACGTATTATGGCAATATGCATTGGAAATTCAGCAGAAATTTTTGTGAATGAATATCCATGGTTTCACATACCGATTTCGATTCACAAACTGATAATTCATTGTGCAGATATTATCAATAATGTTGGGCTACCAATTGCCATGATGTGAGAGAAAGCACTGGAGGCTTGAAATGAGGACATCCGAACGTCGCGTAAAACTTTACGACTGCATAAAAAAAGACTAAATTTGGCTATGCCGAAGTTGTAATACTCTTCACGCCCCAGCTAGTGGCTCGAGGGTCTTGAAATTTATAAGGTTGGTGGATATGGGTCGGAACTTGTAGTGTTTACATTTAAAGTCGATAGTATGAAAAACAAAAAAAAAATTCTAATAAGAACTTTAATTTGGATCCCGGTTTGTATGGGGGGTACCCCCCTAGTGGTCCGACTCGGCTGATTCCTACAAATGTACTGCGTATGGTAAAAAGAAAATTTCAGCTCTCTAGCTCAAAAACTGAGACACTAGTTTGCATACAGACAGACTGACAGCGTGAAGAGTATAAAAACATAACAAAAATCAGTTATCGGCCCATTTACCCGTTTGGCCCACTGTGCAGTGGATGAAACTTTATATGGATGATAATAAAGAGTGTAGATCGAGAAATTATTTTTACGCCAAATTCCCTCCATCACTGGATGCATCAATGAATGCATTAACACATATAAAAATCATTAAGCCGTATATTGATGAGCATTTGTACTACAAACGGAAAGGAGATTTCAGTATGAACGCCATGAATATATTTATTTATTTATTTGAATGACATTGACAAAAAAAAAACAATCAGCTTAAAACAAAAATAAATGTAACAATTAACACTTAACACTTAAAAGTAAGACAAAAATATAAATTTAAGTGAACTTAAACTAAAATAAATTAATTACAAAAAAATTAAAAAAATCAGCCAAGTGTGACTAGGACTCGCACACGGAGGGTTCCGTACCGTCGTACAAGATTTTTTGCTTAAAATATTAAATTAAGTGCATATTTAACAGCCTAAAAGTATACTACAATTAACAGATTAAAAGTATACTAAAAAAAAAAAAAAAAAAATATTAACCAAAAGTTTAAATTAAAGAACAATGCTTCTAAAAATGTGTATTTTTAGTATTTGTCGTTCTACACATAAGTGAATCACACACTCTGTGCAACTCACTACCTATTAAGGTTCATGAGATAGAGCAGGAGACGGACGCACGGACAGCGTAAGCTTAGTAAGAGGGTCCCGTTAGACTCCTATGGGTACGGAATCCTACAAACAAAAATAGGAAAAATGAAAAGAAATAAATAAGGATAATATGAAATACCAGCTTCTGACCCGATGGGGGAAATTTATTTGCAAATAGTAGCGAGCTATGCCCCTACTCACAGCCATGTGTGGTCAGAGACATAAACTAATAAACTAGAATAATGCAGATGGTATTCGCCCAAATCAGTGACATCCAGTTCATCCAGCCTGCAGTGTGATCATAAGTTCCGTAGGCAGCGAATGACGATGGTATTAATCGCTGAAGGCGATATCTCGGGTGAGAGAACGTGATAGAAATTATTATATGACGTGCATAAAACTCGGCATGGATCGTGTAGGGTATAGTTAGTAGTGCATCTATTCAATGCTAAAGGGACAAAGTTTCTGGTAGGACGACTAGGGATACAGAAGTTTAACTGATTTAATATCTCAGGTGAATCAATTTCCCCAACTATAAGCTTATGAAGAAAACTAACCCCAAGAGCTATCCTACGATGCACCAAAGATGGAAGACTGATAAGAAGGAGCCTATCAGAGTAAGATGACAAAAGCGAATTAGGATTCCAGTTGATGCCACGAAGGGCAAACAGAAGGAATTGTTTCTGTACAGATTCAATTCGAACTTGATTATTTATATATTGCGGTGACCAAATGCAAGAGCAATACTCGAGGAGTGGACGCACAAGAGATAAACAAAGAGTCTTTGTGGTATAACGGTCATTAAATTGTAAAGACCAACGTTTAATGAAACCAAAAACACTCTTCGCTTTGTTTACGATAGAAGAGATATGTTGGTTAAAACACAGCTTGAGATCAAACAGGACACCAAGGTCATTGAAAGTAAAGACTAGCTCGAGTTGGACGTTTTCAATCGTGTATGTAAACAAATGAGGTTAGCACCGATGATACGTCATGAACTTACATTTGGAGATATTTAGATATAAACACCAAGAATGTAAAGAATCAAGATCCTCTTGGAGTCTGAGATGGGAGGCACCATCATTAAGTGAAAGGCAAAATTTTTCATCATCATAGTACATGAGCACACGAGAATGTGAGATGGAGAAAGGGAGATCATTTACAAAAAGGTTGAACAATAATGGGCCTAGATGGCTCCCTTGAGGAACTCCAGAAGTGACAAAGACTGGACCAGAAAGAGTGGACTTAAATAACACTTGCTGAACCCTATTTCTCAAATAAGATGCAATCCAACAAAGATGTTGTGGAAAACCTAAAAGGTCCTGTTTATGTACAAGCAGATCATGATTAACAGACAAAGAACAAATTTACCAATAGAAGTTTTTTTTTAAGCCTAACACTTTTTATTTCTTTTCCAATATTTGTGACAGCGATATGAAGATATGAGCTATGGATGCCCGATATCCCGGCTGTGGTCATAATGCTTTTGCCTAGAGTATCAGTAGCGCTCAGCAGCACATTTTTCATGATTGAGAATTAGGGGATCGCACATCGAGGTTGTTAGGTAACTGCGGGTGTGCCATTTTTCAATTTTTTCTTTATTTTCTCTTTTTCTATTTTATTTATTGCGTGTTTTTTCTTTATTTTGTTTTTTTTTTTTTTAAATTTTTATATAAAAATAAAATTTTTTTCTAATATTATGTTACTAATTTATTTTGTGTAATAAAATATAATAATAATACATTATTAATTTACTTTCTTTTTGATGCAATATACAAACACACAGAACAAAACAAAATCGGAAATAAATTCTGCCAGCTAACGGCTTTTTGATATTTTTCCGATAAACATCGGTTTCATGACACCAAAAACCGACACTAATTCCGATTTCATGTTCGAATCGGAATTCATGACAACAAAGCAAACTCTTTTTATCGGTTTCAATACCGATAACGACAACAATCTGATTTCATGACAACCCTGATTATTGCTCCTATTCATTTCTTAAACAAAACCGAGCTATTCCAGCCCTCGTTAAATAATTGACAGTGTAAATTTGACACTTTTCACAAAATTGTTCTGCTTACATCGTTAGTGAACTTTGGCTTTGTTTATAAATCGAAAATTTTTATATTCACAATGGCAGATAAGCGCTTAGCTGCAAATAAAGAATTTTCAACTTCATTAAAACTGCAACGTTTGAAAGGTGAAGTTCAAGAGGATTCGGAAATTTTTTACGATTTCGAAAATGATCTGTTTTTAAGTAAGATGGTTCCATTTCCATCGGCATTTCCGACGCCAAAGCCTGTGGGAGCAGATACATTTCCTAAAAATATCAAAGAGCGTGTGCAACAACTTAAAATAGATTCTGGTGTTTTTAATTATGATGATAATATACTAATGAATCTTCTTGTCTCTAAAGATGCTATTGATAGTAAATACAATGAAAAATTGGACAAAATAACTAAAATTTACCAAACATCATTGAAGAATATTAAAGAGAAAAATCTACGCAAACGTATGTCCTATGATCGTAAATTGGCTACCCGAAAGCAACACATTTATATGGATTCACAAAATACACTCTTAAAACATAAGCATCCATTTTTGGCCATTGAGTTATACTTAAGTGTAAATAAACAAGCGCCGGTTAAGAAGAGTACTGATGTCATTCAGGAGAACGTCATCAATTATCTATTATCTGATGAAGAAATTGAAAACGATCCCGAAGCTATTGCTGTTGCCTCATCCAAGGATCTTATACTCACCCTTGTTAAAGAAACTAAGAATAAGTTATGCGGTGACATCATTGCAAATGAAAAGAACTATTCAAGTCAATCTTCTGATTCCGATTAAACATCATTACATTTATAAAGTCCTAATTAAATTTTATATGTTCAATAAATAATTCAATAAAAATATTATTATTTCAATGACAAAGCGTTATTCTATTGACTCTGGAGAACATTTTGGAGTTATTGCAGACCATGCCGGACTAGGGGGAAACCTCTCCACATCATTGCTCTCCGCATCGGATTTCTGTTGAGTGGCCTCTAGTTTGCAATCGGTGTCACAGTCTTCGGGATAAGCACGTGCCTCTAGAGACCACTCCGAACTATGTGCTCTCTGCATCGGATTTCTGTTTAGTGGCCTCTTGTTCATTGTCTGTACACACATGTGCACTTAGAGGCCACTCCGAACTATGAAAAGAGTTCTCCCCACCAGTGCTCTCCACGTCGGATTCCTGTTTAGTGTCCGCTACTTTTAATACATTCCCCAATGTTGCATTACTTTCATTTGCCACTAGTGTATAATCAATCGCTCGGTTGTGGATCACCATTATTGTTGTCACAATCAGCTTAGTCACTTGCTTCTGTCTTTTTTTATTCATCAAAACAAGCATTTTATTATTTTATTAACAATTCTTTCGTTACCTTACCACCTCTGTTTCCATCGTCCAATGTGATCTTTTTCACATCAACAACCGAGTCTAACACACCAATTTTTGAACCACCATCACGCTTTTTACTTCTTTTACGTCCATACTAGACTTGTGCAATCGCTCATTCACATTACCTTCAAATGTTGTAATTCATGAATGCATTCAATATTAGAATACAACGAAACTTGTATGTTGTATATGTTTTGCGATAAGAAAGATTGTATATGTGTTTCCTATATGCAGTCTGAAAGGGATGTAATGTGTATTATGCCTAAGTAGACAACTTCCTCCACCCGTTTCCTCAATGGAGTGCACCTGAAAATGAGGTCGGAGGCAAAATACTTGGGTCTAGTCCTTGACAGGCGACTCACATTGCGTAAACAGATACAGGTCACAATAGCGACCTGCAGGAGCAGACTGCGTCGTCTCCACTGGCTACTATGCAGTAGAAGTCGGCTGTCTCTCTAAAACAAAAGGACAGTATACACCCAAATTGTCGCGCCGATCCAGGTATGGGGTACGGCAAAAATATGCTTTCTTACTTTTCTCGCATTGTTCCTTATATCTGCTCTTTGCGTCTTTGTATTTTTCCTTGTCTGTACTATTCTGTGTGCTGTTGAATTTTCTGAGGCAACCAAAACCTGCTTTTCTGGCTGACTTGCATCTACAATCGATGCATACAGATTTTTTATCTAATTTATCTGTCCTATTTTTACAACTAACATATGATAAAATAACTTGGACAAAATCATCAAGTTCCAATTATTTTTGCTCTATTTTCTTCCTTTCCAGATTTTTTAAAAGCTTTTTATTATATGACATTTCTTCTGAATCACGCAACAACACTTTTGGCAACATATTGTTGTTACACTTGTATTATTTCAAGCAGGTTTTAGAAAAAAACATTCAACAGTTGACAATATACTCGTATATAATTTAGCATCTATAATTCACATAAAATTTAAAGAAAAGAAGAACGTGTACACCTTCTTCGTAGACTTTAAAGCAGCTTTTGACAAGATTCCAAGACAGCTACTTATATACAAATTACATATGCTAGGCGTTTCAACAAAAAAGGAGAATTTTATTGAGCAAATTTAAACAAGAACCAGCTCTTTAGTAAGGACAGGAGAAGATATGTCAGAAAAATTTTATATATCATTAGGCGTAAAACAAGGATGTTTGATGTCCCCTTTTCTATTTTCACTCTATTTATATGATTTGCATGACTGGTTAGGTGCCGGAATATTTATTGAAGAATTAAATATTAGGCTCCTTTTATATGCTGATGACATAGTTATATTATCAGATAATATAGATGTCTTACAAGGAATGATAAATTGTTTAGAATTATATTGCGACACTTGGAACCTGGAAGTGAATTTAGCGAAGTCAGCAATAATGGTATTTCGGCGTGGGGGTCGTTTGGCCAAGAATGAGATGTGGAAGTTTAGATGCGAGAATATTGAGATTAGATCAGAATATAATTACCTAGGGGTAATATTCACACCACAACTAAGTTTCAAAGCCCACTTAGCAAATAGGAATGGTCTAGCCAAAAATAGCATTAATGCAACTTGGAGAACATTTTTGTCCAAAAGCAAATAACGCTTACCGCAAAATGGAAGTATTTTTAGCAGTCACTAGAATCATGCAAATTTATGCTGCTCAGGTATGGGGCTTGTTCGAAGACGTGGATAAGTTGCAACTTTATTTTCTGAAAAGACTTTTGCATCTACCAAGTAACACACCGTCGTACTGCATATACTTGGAAACAAATATTCTAAATGGGTATTTATATACGCTGGATCTATTCCTGACATACTCGTACGTATATAAAACCTTATTTGAATACACTGACGATAGGCTGCCACATAAATTATCTAGAAAAGTGATAGAACGACAGGTATTGTGGTTTGATAAAGTACAAAATCTTTTTAGCAATATAAATGCCAGGACGGAAACGACGATATTTAATAGAAATTCATGGGTAGTGAATACTGGGTTGGTTATAGAACACGGAAAAATTTAAATAAGGAAAAAATTTGGAACAGAGTAAGTCAAAGTGAACGTATATATAAAAATCTAAATATAGTTACTGGGAGAAGTTATTTAAATTACAATTTAAATGCGCACACTATTATGTGGATTTTTAAAGCGAGAAGTGATATTATATACTTAAATGGACACAGAAATATGAATTGCACACTCTGCAATCTTAATGAAGTTGAAAATATATCTCACTTCCTAGGAAAATGCCCAGTACTTAAAAGAATTCGTTACAGATATTTTGAAAAATACAACCTGAATGAAGAAGAAATCGTTGATATATTAAACGGACACGGTTATGGTGGATGGAAAAATCTGACTTTGTTTGTCACTGGTGCTTTAGGACATAGGAAATTAATTTTAAATGAATTTTATTAAACAACGAAACTTGTATGTTGTATATGTTTTGCGATAAGAAAGATTATAAATGTGTTTGCTATATGCAGTCTGAAAGGGATGTAATGTGTATTATGCCTTCACATTCAAAAATTTGAATTGAGACCATAAGTATACCAAAAAATATTGTGTTGGCATGAGTATAGTGTTAAAGCGGGTGAAGTTTTAAACTAAGTGAACGGACGAAAGAAAAAACAACAAAAAATAGAAACAAAGATAAGAATGAGTTGTTTTGCAAAATGTAAGTATTGTTGTTGTTGTAGTTAAATTGTTATTGTGATCAGATAACGTTTTTCTCAGTCCAATGTTTGCTTCTGGATAAAGGAAGCGAGGCAATGTGGGGAATCTGTGCGCCTGTGCGGTCGGCTATGCTGACGTTTCTTTTTGTCTTCTTTCGTGGTTGTTTTATTTCGTTTAGCGTTTGTAGAGTCAGGGAGAGCGACGTGAGCGACATGATACAAGAGTACAGGAGAATGCTGTCCAATGAAATGCTATGTTCATAATTCAGCCGTACAACATTCACTTACTATTCACATTCTCTATACATACAAACTTGTGGATGTATGCAACAAACACATTATATAAACGAAATGCAACATACATTCATATTTACTACAAATAGATATAGCAAAACCTGTATGCGTTTTAGAGTGAGTCATTCAATAGCCAATTTGAATTCATTCACGCTCACTACTAGTCCATACTTTCTTTTGGGCATTTTTCCAACACTTTTTTCTGAATCCGTAGTTTTTCTTAAGTTCTTCTTTTTCTTATAAAGCTTTTTGATGCAATTAGTAGTGTTGTATTCACGAAAAGCAAAACGAAACGAAACTAATTTATAGTCACTTTTACAAATATTAATTTTTAATAATCGGTTTTTCCATTATGGCCCTTCAAAACTTCTTAGCAAAATTCGAATCAATATTTAATATTGCAGCTACATAAGCTGTCGATTCGAATAACTTCTCCGTCTTAATTTTTTTTATTTTGTTTTAAAATAGTAATTTAATAATAAATTGGATTATAAGTTTCTTTTAGTTTATTAGAGGTTAGGACCGCAAATTTTATTAAAAGTTAAAAAGACATAGTCCCTTTATTTGTCGAGATGTACCTTTATATTTTTCTTTCGTTTCATATACATACATGTCTTTTTTTAGGGTTACTAGATTTTTCAAATAAAAGTTGTTTTATACTCTTTTGATCAAATCCTGGCAGATAACTTTTCATAATTTTGTTATAATAATTGCCTTATGGAATAAGGTTTGGGAAGCAGGCTTGTTTTTTAATGGATTTTAATCGATATCATCAATGAACATACTATTTAATACTTTGAATTATTTATTCCATTTAAATTCTTAATAAAGAATTAAGTCGAAGCTTAGCATCTGTGTTGAACAGAGGCTTTTTTGCAACTAAAATAAATGTATGTGAAGCTGCGGCTATTATAGCAAGAGCTCTTAACAATGGATCACGCTTCAACTAGTGAACGTAGACACTCAATTGATGGGAATGGTTACTTTAAAATGCTTTCCATCCAAAAAGTAAGCCGTGCACCAACTTGAAATAAGAAGCTCCTTCTGCTCTCCTGGTCTGTTACAGCCAAGTGGACAAAAGTCGACAGAGTCGTAGAGTGTGCAATGTACAACACCAGAGCTGACCCAAATTTACATTGCTGCAAGCTCATCCGTTGTTTCGAAAGAAACGGTAAACACGGTAAATAAAACAAATTCACTAGTGATAGAGCAACCAAGTAGCGCAAAACCAGCAACAGCACTTAGCGAAAAACAACAACTGTTTAACGTGAAACCAAAAAGCAAACCTGCAGTGCAGACAGACATTGACCTCTACATTCACATTTGGATGGTAATAGAATTGCGCTTCTTGCAAGAGAGTGACTTTCTCTCTTGATTCAGAATGTTGATGAAACCCATACATAAGCCTAGTTTCCGAAACCTCCACTATTATATGTATATAAGTATATTCGAGAGGAAAGCTCTAACAAGCTTGTAGACAGACAGCATTACTAAAGTAATCTGCAACAACAATTTCCACATTGTTTCTGTAAACAAGGGCAATAGCAAAGAAAAAAATGTAAATCTACTCTAATCAAACTACCATGCTACAACTAATTTCTTAAATATATGTATATAGAACTAAGATTAACTTCTTAAATATATTTAAGCGCAATTACTACACATAATACATATCAGCTTAAAATCAGCATGGGATAGTGATAATTAAAGGAGTTGAGTCCTCAATTGGCTGAAAAGATATAATAAATAATCTTGAAAAAAGAGGTGTCGAGGTCAAAGTGGTCGTCAATATAATTAACAACAATAAAATACCGCAGCCTTTGTTCAAAATTGAATTGGCACTAACGTGCAGTGCCCACACGAAATTGAGGTCCACTCCAATACTTAATTCATCTTAGGGTAGCAGTAGAAGAGCCTCACAAGCGAGCAAGTTCAGTGCATTACACAAACTGCCAGGAATTCAGTCATACCAAGACTTCCTGTACCCTTCAGTTTGTGTAGCATGCGGAGACTCACACGAAACAGCAAACAGCACACTCAGCCGTGATAACGCAGAACTAAACCAGTAAAAAGAATATTAGCTTTGGATATGCCGAACATGTGACACTTTTCACGCTCATATAAAATCTTGTGATTATTGTTCTAAGTTGATGTTTTGTGTGGTATGTATTCCTCCTAGTGGTCCGAGGGTCTTGAAATTTCAATTCCATAGTATAAAAAACAAAAAAAGTTGTTCTAATAAGAACATGAATTTGAATTTGGGCTTATGTGGTAAGTACCCCCTAGTGGTCCGGTTCGGCTGATTCCGACAAATGTATTGCGTATGGTGAAAAAAAGAAAGAAAGCTTAGTACAGTCAGACAGACGGAAATGACGAAATCAACTATCGTCGCTCTGATCAAGGATATATATATTTTATGGGGTCTCCGATGTGTCCCTCTGTGTTTAACAAACTTCATGACAAACTAATAATAGTATTCTCTGCGTGAAGAGTATAAAAAATGCAGCAAATGTTCTGGTAATCATACTGCTACCATGTGTAAGGAATTAAAAAGCCGATTGCAACAACAAAGAAATACAATTAGGTCTTAACTTGAACCTTTCCGTGCAGCGATTTCAACAGATTTGCGTTCACTGTCAAAGTCTGTATCGCAAATTTTGCAAGCTTGCAACCAGAAAGAACCAGTTGCAACAAGTTAAGCAAATGTTGCAAAATATATCAAAATGGTACAGATATCCCACTACTAAAGAAAGACTAGAATTTGCAAAAAAATACTTTATGAAAACACTCAAAAGTAAAAAGTTGTCACTTCGGAAAGCTCATTATGCGCTGAAAACCAAAGTATTCGCCGAACATCTGTAAAATCTGTTCCAACCTAGTGCGCCTACACACAATTTTGTACGTTTCCGTCTCAGTGGAAAATACCAGTCATCATATTGATTGCAAAACAAAGGATGGATAAGTCAAGGGCTTCTTCCTATAGGCCTATAAGTCTGCTTCCATGAATATCTAAATTGTTTGAATACTTAAACTTAATCACCATCTACAAACCAATAACATACTCCCAGTTCATCAGTTTGGGTTTCGATCAAGGCATAGAAAAATACAGGGTGGCGCAATAGAACGTGCATATTGCGTTTTTTTTTTCGCGAAGAAGTTTACAGCGTATTTTGAAGTTGGATCTTAAACTGCATCCTTATAAGCTCCAGTTAACACATGAATTAAAAGAGTCTGACTTCGGAGCAAGATTGGCATTTACTGAAGAAATGCTTAGTCGATTTTCCACTTTTGACAACATCCTTTTTTCTGACGAGGCTCATTTCCATTTGAATGGGTTCGTAAACCGACAAAATTTTCGTTATTGGAACGACGAGAATCAAACATAAAGTCTACATTAACAATCCGAGGAACATCAGTCAACTAAAGGAAAATATCCGTGGAGAAATAGCAGCAATCATCCCAGATTTATTTACAAGAGTTTTCACAATTCTGCGATCGCGTCATTTAGATGATGTTATTTTTAAAAAATAAACTACATTTAAGTACCTAATCATCCTATCTTTTATTTCAACTATACCTTTTGTATTTATTTTTTTAGCCTATACTTAATAAATGCACGTTCTATTGCGGCACCCTGTAAAACAAATCATCAGAATTCCTACCAAAATTGAAACTGCATTTGAGCTACGAGAATGTTGTTCAGCAGTATTTCTTGATGTAGCTCAAGCTTTTGATCTAGTATAGAATGAAGGTTTACTTTATAAAAAAAAGTTTGCTTCCCCAAAACTCATACTAAATTCTGGAGTCTTATATCGTGAATCGGGTATTTGTAGTGAGACACAACAATTACATATCAAACGAATATAAAATTAAATCTGGCGCAAGGCATTGTTCTGGGCCTAATTCTATATATCTGTGTCAACAAGTAAAAGTATTGTAGGTTATGTCGAAAATTAAGTAAATTGAGTTAGAACGTTGACACAAATATACAATAGTATACTCGTATACTGCTGATAAAATATTTACCAACAAATTCTCAAATTGTCACAACAACGTTCGCCGATGATACAGCTATAATCAGCAGTAATCGCTGCCCAGACAAAGTTGCATGGACAATCATATTAAAATAATTCAAGAGTGGTTATCTAAATAACTGGAGGATAAAAATGTTTATTATTATTTTTTTATTAGTGAGGTTACAGAGCAATATAAAGTTACACTAAACCTAAAAGAAACAGAAGCAGTAGCAACTAAGGCCTTAAGCTTACATATTTACAAAAAAAATGTACATTAAATTTATAGTATATTATTACTATTCTTATTAATATTATTTACATAAGATTGTACTAGTGTGGTAGTTAGAAACTAATTAAATAAGATGGTATAGGTTAGTTGATTTTAAAAAAGTTATTATTCGCGATAGTTAATAGGCGATGGTTCAGAAAGGAGTTGTATCGGATTGGGATGTATTAGATGATTGTGTCTTTGTATCTGAAATGAAGGGCATTAAAGGAGGATATGGGATGTAGTTAGGATAACATTGCATGCTTGACAGATTGGTGGGGAAGATTTGTTGAGGATGTGACTATTGGTAATGCTGGTGTGCCGCAGCCGAAGTCGGAGAAATTTGATGATTGTCGTGAAAGATGTCTGTCGTCATGGATAATATATTGATGAATGGATGACCGGGAACCCAAATAATTTTTAATTTATTTGTGTTGGATGAAATGATATTTCTTATAGTTGTGGAGTATGGAATTTGATTGTTGATATTGGCAATGGCGCTGATAGAGGATAAGGAGTCTGTGAATATTGCAAATTTACCTTTTGTCCGCTGGGCATGGAGACAAGCTGTGAGTATGGCTGATATTTTGGCTGTAACGACTGAGGAGAAATCAGGCATCAGGTGGCGACTTATAATTTCATCTTTTGTAGTTATACTGTATGATATTCCTGTATTAGACTTGGAGCCATCAGTATATAGGAATTTGTAAGAGGTGTGAGATTGTTGCAGTTCTATAAATTTTGTTTTGTAAATTTGAGGGGGGGTGTCCTCTTTATTAGAGGAATGAAGTGAAAGGCATAAGGAAGAGTTGTTGAAAAGCCAGGGTAGACTTTGGTTAGGTGTATTGGTAGGGACGATGTGTAGGTTGAGCTTTTTACAACTTTCAAATATGTTGTACGAGTATAAAGTTGAGGGGACTTTGGGTTTCTTTTTTGACTTACTTATTTTTAAGAATATGTTTTCTACAGGTGAACCTTTAGATGTCATAACAATTTTGCAGAGATTGGCAGTTTGAAGAGCAAATCTTGTTTCTATTGGCATTAATTTGGCTCCGTAAAGAAGGTTGTTGATTGGGGTGGTGCGAAAAGCACGAAAAGCAAGTCTCAGTGCAGAGTGGTATATAGTTTTAAGTTTATTTAGTGGGTTTTGCCGTAAAATTTTATGCCAAAATCTATTTTGGACATTATTGTGGAGTTAATAATATGAATAATTGAGACGAAGTTGGAATTAAATTTGATACTGGATAGACATTTAATTATGTTGAGTCGTTTGGCTAATGCTAGTGTTAGATTTTCGATGTGTTTATTCCATCTGTAGTTGTGAGTGATAGTGATGCCAAGAAGTTTTAATGTGGTTACGGTTTCAATAGTGAACATGTCTGATATAAGGTGGAATTGACATTGCTTCTTACGGCAAATATGCAGGTGTTTACATTTGGGAAACGACAAAGAGGCACCCGAATCGCACCAGAACATAATGTCAGTAAGAAGTTGGTTTATGTTAAATTCGTATGATTTTTTATTTATATTTTTTATTATTGTGTAGTCATCATAGGCTGAATTTTTTGAATTTGTATTGTCCTATTAAGCTTATTGTAAGCAATTAAAAAAAGAATAACTGATAGAGGTGAGCCTTGGGGTATGCCATTTTCTAGGGGAAGCGGGGTGGAACGACAATGGCCAGTTTGGACAATGATTTTTCTGTTGGTGAGAAAATTAGTTACATAATTGAGCATTTTTGGTCCTATCTTCCAAAGTTTGAACTCATATAATATAGAGTGTATACTCACCCTGTCAAAAGCTTCAGCAAAATATTGGGAGAGAATTGAAATGTGATTTTTAGTAGAGAGAGCTGTAGCAATCTGATAGTCCAGATTAGCTAAAGTTTCATACACCGATTTGCCTTTTCTGAATCCCATTTGTCTGTTGTCAAGAAGTTTACTGTTGATTGTAATCCCCCATAAACGAATTGCGATGATTTTGTGCCATACTTTAGGGATGCAAGCGTTAAGGGATATGGGTCTATATGAGTCAATAGAAGTCTTGTCAGAGTTCGGTTTAGCTATAGGTATACTTTTCCTGTTTTTGAATTGTTGAGGAATGTAACTGTTAAAAATGCAGTTGAATAGATTGAGAAGGCGAGATTTGACAGGTGTCAATAAGTGTTTTTATTTGTTAGTTTACTTAGAACAATTTCAAGTTCAATTAGGGATATGGGTTTGTTTAAGTATATGGCTGATGCTGATAGAGGGTATTTTATCATGGTGTTACACGCATTTTCGTGGGTATGAAAGGTTGTTGTGAAGTTGTTGTCTGATGATGTTTTAGACCAGTGTTTGCAGAGTGTTTCGGAGATGTCAGTTTTATTTGTTAAGGTGGCAGAAGGATTGGTTGGGTCTGTAAGGCAATGAATTCCGATATGCTTACTAAGTCCACATAGTCTATTTATTTTCGACCAAAGTTTTGACATTGTTGTATTAGGAGCAATCTCTGAAGTGAACTGTTGTAGTGATTTTCTTTTTCTTATATTGATTTCACGTTCCAAGTGGGCGTTTGCCTTTTTATAGCTTATAATGTTGGAAGAGTTAATGCATTGCTTTAATTTTAACCACTCTGAGTTTTTATTGTTTTTTAGTTTTTGAAGAGTTGAATCCCACCAGGGGACTATATACTTGTGGTTGGGTTGACGAGAAGTTTGCGGAATTGCTTGGTTGGCACTTTGTAGTATTATTTTGACTATATTAGCTGTTTCTTTATTAATATTGTAGCTAGTTGGTTTCATCGAATTGTTTCTATCTGTGAGTTGTTCAAAAAGATGCCAGTTAGCTTTTGATGTAAGGAACTTTGGTCTGGATTGATATGAGATGGATGAGTGATTTTGGAACAGGGTGATGTGGATGGGAAAGTGGTCACTGCCATGAAGGTATGGGTTGATGTAACATTTGGACTCGAGTGCCAGTGAGGATGACGCAAGAGAGAGATCTACATACGTAAATGACTCATATGTGCTGAAGTGAGTAGGGGAACCGTTATTTAAAATATTGAGCAGGGATTGGTTAACAAATCTGAAGATAGTGTTGCCGTTGATGTTATTGTTAGGGGATCCCCAGCTGTTGTGCCAGCTATTGAAGTCTCCGGTTATTAGTGAAGGAGGCTTTAAATTTGAAAACATATTATGGAGGTTGCATGTTTTAAAAGATTTGTTTGGAGCTATGTATGTAGATATAACGATAAATTTGATTTTAGAGTGCACCAAGACAGCGATAGCGTCAAATTCACTATTAAGAGATATTCTCTGTTGTTGGTTTGATTTGTGGATTAAAAGGGCAACTCCCCAATATAAGTTGGGAGAAGAGTTTTGATGGTGCATAATGTAGTTAATGCGAATAGGTACGTTGTTAATGGAATGTAGATGGGTTTCTTGTAGGGAGACAATTTTGGGGTTATGTTGTCTTATTAGTAGTTGCAACTGGTTGTAGTTGTTCAAGTATCCGTAAAGGTTCCACTGCAGTATATTTAGCATTGCGAAAGGTAAATAGTTAATTTTTTTTTTTTTGTTCTGGTTGGTAGCCAGTTGCATTTATAAGAGAGTGGAGCCCTTTAGGTCAATCATTATATTGATATGAGGGCTCCGGCTGTTTTCGAGACATCGGTGGGGGCCGTGGGCTCAAGGGGTACAGATACTCCACAATGGAGTACATGCCCACAAACTGACCCCAAACCCCACCGACGCACAAAGAGATATACTAAGAAAAAGTTAGGCGTCGTCTTCGATATTTGTGAGGCTTAATTTGGGTTTTTTTGGTAGGTTTATGTTATTCTTATTCTTGGTTTTAAAACTAGTTGTTAATTTGGGCTTGATATTAATATTTTTGTTTCTTAATTTACTGATAGTTGTAAGTGGTTTAGAGGTGTCATCAGCATCACTGAGAGAGTCGAAGTCTTTATCAGTCTTGTAGTACGAGGTTATGTTTCTGGTTTTTTTTGTTGTTTTTCAGTTGTATCGGAGATTATAGTAGCTGATGTATTAGTAAGTGTTGTCGATTCTGGAGGTTGATTAAATGATTGTTGTGCTGAGTTGTTTAAAATTTTGGAGTATTGTGTATGTTGATGAGTCTAAATTTTGAGTTACTTTGATAGCTGTTATTTCTTGCTGTTTGATAAAAGTTGGAAATTTTTTATCAAGTGAGCTGTGGTTATCTCTTTGTGATTCCGGTAAGTTTTTACAATTTATGCATGATTGGTTTTTCTGGAAACTTTCATTTACGGTGGTGTGAAATTCTTCAGAACAATTGGGGCATAGTTTGTTACTTTTGCAAATAGAGGTGGGATGTCCAAAGCGGAAACAGTCATTACTTTTTCGGGCAATGAGTGAGATGCGAATGTGAGAATGATTAGCCCGGTTTCTTTTAAAGTGTTATCGTACTTCTTCTTGATTTTGTATATTTCCGTAATGCTTTGCGATTTTAGTTCCTCTATAATAACGCTATCCGGAATGTTGTTCGTTGGAGTAAATTACACATTTTTTATAATTGAGTGTTTTCTGTCGCAATGACACAGAAGTCACCAAATTGACTCAATTTTGAAAGTTTGGGCTGCATTTTTACTTTTAATAAGAAGAGTGCCTGCTCTAGTCCAGGATAAAAATTAATAAACAAAAATGTAAGCATTTCATGTTTATACTAAACCAAAGGTTCCCAAATTTATTTCGACCACCACTCACTTTGAGCTTTAAAAAAAGAATGTAGTCCCCCCACATTTTTAACTTGCTTCTTTTTATACTCTTCACGCAGTGCATAGTATTATAAGTTTGTCATGAAGTTTGTAACACACAGAAGGGGACATCGGAGACCCCATAAAGTATGTATATATGTTGATCAGCGCGACGAGATGAGTTGATCTAGCCATGTCCGTCTATCCGCATGTCTGTCTGTCCGTCTGTATATATGCAAACTAGTCCAGTTTTTGAGCTAGATAGCTGAAATTTTGCACAGAGCTTCCTTTTTACCATACGCAGTAGGTAGGAATTAGTCGAATCGGACCATTAGGGGGAACCCCCCTCCCTCAGTGGCGGCAAATCACGATTTGGCACCCTGGGTGGGGTTCTATTGAGCACCCGTAAGATAAAACACAAATCAAGTACTAAACGTGCTTACGTGATTTTATTTTACTAAAATATTCGATCACATTGTCAAAATTAACTTTCCTGTCCATTTCAATGGATAACATGGAAAATTTGGTAAATCGCACTTGGCCCATTGTGGATCTTAAGAAAGAGTATCAATTTTAATTTTGGAAAGCCTCTTTCACAAGAAGCCACCGAAACAGAAATAGTTAAAAAAAAAACCTTATGCATAGTGCTAGATTCGGAACAGACTCAGAATTGTCCCATTGTACTATGAACTTCAGAAGCTCCAAGGAAGTCCACTGGACCGCTTCTAGGAAAGAAATGTTGGCGGCTTCCAAATGGTGTTAGATTTGGAAGTATACCATGAAGTTCTACCTCTGTTGAAGTAAGCAGAGTTCTAGACTGAACAACAACAAATGTTTTAAGAATGTCATCCATTGACACTCTAACAAAGCTTTCTGCTGCAATGTTAATCCAGTATCTTGGACTATTTCTCCTGGCATACGTTTTCTGAATGTCCTCCTTCCTCTTTTTACAATTGAAATATCCAAGTCCTCACATTTTTTAGTTGCGTAGGAAATAGTTCTTCCACTATTTGGATACGTTGGCTTTCAATTTTAGGGCTTTGATTTTTATGACACACTTTTCCAGAGATAGGCCAGAAGTTTGTATTGTACATATTTGTGGGTCTGGTTTACTTCTTGTAGGACTTCACACCAAAAAGAAAGGTTAGTAGCATAAAACATTGAAGTCACACATGTCTTCGATTGTTATAACATGTTTCTCAAAATTATTCATCAGCAGTTTAATAGCGTCCTGATGAGCACTCCATCTTGTCTCGACTAGTCTTTAGACAAATACGCCTACAGTTTTCATAAGAACTTCCCATCGTTGTGTGGATGACGAAAAGAACGTGTAAACTCTTTCTACTGTTCTGAAAAAAAGTTACACTTGAACTAACACTCCCGAAAGAGTGCACTCCATATAGATTTAGCGAATGATTAGCACAAGGTATAAACAATGCTTTAGGATTGTGTTCATTAATTTTTGCTTTTACACCACCATGAACTTCTGCCATGGTTGCAGCGTTATCGTATCCTTGAGCCCGACGCACATGTATCGAGTTATCACTCTCTGCAGTCTCTCCAGCTGAATGGATAAAATATAGAAATTCAACTTGATCGCCTTCAATATGAACATATCTGATGACATACCTCATCTGATCAACATGTGATATGTCTGGAGTTCTATCGAAAATAATCCGAAATATGTATTTAGCTTTTTTATCTCGTCCACAATGGATTATTTAACCTCTTTCCTCAAAAACTTGATGAACATATCTTGTACGAGTATGTCTTTGTACAAAAAAGAATCTACTCGTTTCTTTTTGTACGAGCGATAGAACGTTCAATTCAACATAATTCTAAGAAATTCCCTCCTTTGTCTGATGAAATCCCCTCTATTTCCTTTATTTTTATTTTTTATTGTTCCTATAGATGCGCCAATGATTGGCTACTAAGCTTGTGCGAGTGAGTTGGCACCCCTTGGTGCTTGGTACCCGGAGAGTACCGCCCCTGCCGGCCCCCTCTCCATAAGACGCCACTGCCCCCCATATAAACCTGGATCCAATTTAAAGTTCTTATAAGAAAACTTTGTTTTTGTACTATCATTTTGAAATTTGGAAATTATAAGTTTCCAACTCATGTCCACCAACCATCAAAATTTCAATACCATTGGACTATTAGGAGGTGGGGTACCATACAAACCAGGATCCAAATTCATGTTCTTAGTAGAAAAATACTAGTTTTATTTTTAGATACAATTTGCCAAAACTTATTACAGTTAAAAGATAAAACAAGTATTTTTATTTATATTATTATTTATTATTCAAAAATATATGACTACTTACTGTCAACAAAAAATACAAGTTTTCAATAATACAATAAGGAATATCTCAATAAAACTTAAAACTAATAAATAAAATTATGAAATACTATATATCCGTCTCTAACCCGGTGCAGGAATTTTATTTGCTAAGTATCTAGCTATGTCCCTACTCATAGCCATATGTGGTCAGAGACAGACATCCAAAATTGTAACGGTCAGGTTCAATCACGGTGGACGGAGAAGCGTAGGTGATCCAGAACCAGAGCATTGATAGCGTTTGGCGAAATTTCAGGAGAAAGAATGTGATATAGTTTGTTATAATTTAAACATAATACACGAAATGGATCGTGTGAGGCAAAATTAGTTGTGCACATATTAAGAGCAAGAGGGACGAAATTTCTAATGGTACGACTAGGGACACAGAAACTAAGTTGACTCAAAAGCAACGGTGATTCAACAATACCAGTAATAAGTTTGTGAACAAAGCTTATACCTAGAGAAATTCGGCGATTACTTAACGACGAAAGATCAATAAGAAGAAGCCTGCTGGAGTATGAAGGCAAACGAACACTAGGGTTCCAATTTAAACCATGAAGTGCAAAAATAAGGATTTGCTTCTGTACTGACTCAATACGGTTTTCATGTGTTCTGTATTGAGGGCTCCAGACGCACGAACCGTATTCGAGTACATGGCTGACAAGGGAGAAGAAAGAAGCTTGGTAGTGAAGGGATCATTAAATTCTTTAGACCATCTTTCAATAAATCCAAAAATACTTTTAGCTTTATTAATAGTTGAAGAAATGTGATGGTTAAAGGTCAGTTTAGAGTCAAAAATTAATATGGATAGATAGGATGTGGTTCATATCTTATTTCTTATGCTTAATTATGTTTGGAAGTAAAGGCTCATTTCCATTTGCGAATCAGCGTGTAACGATGACATACAAAACTTTCCACTCGTTCAATAGTCAAGTGAAATCACGTGTACTGATACGTAACAATACTGATTGACTTTTAAAATAAGATAGAGCGTGTGTGTGTGACAGTACTCTCAACTTTTCTCGTTGGGTCGTTTACACTCTACTCACAACTAGTCAACATGATTACACAGGGCGAATTAACCATCAGATTGCAAACTTACCAAATGGAAATGAGCCTCAACTTGCAGCCGATTTCTCTTATTAGTTAGCAACGTTGATACAGCACTAAATCCACGTTCACACAAATACGACGATGAAACTGCTATGAGAAATCTTTGAACAACCGACCATAACTCAAGATACAGTTGGGAGATTGGCTTGAATTCTTGAATATTATTTTTAATTCTTCGTTTGTTGTCAATTGAGTTATTCTTCGATGTGGGGTGATCCTGCTGTGTTGATATTTGAAAAAGTTTCCAACACTTTCCATTTCCATGTTATAATATCCTGGAATCGTTCCTTAAAATCATCCTGACGGTTTTACAAGTTTTGCAAGCTAGTCATCGTTACTGAGTGCTGCTGATAAAAATTAGCAGTTAAGCTACGAAAGTAGAAACGATACTTTGTGTTTTAATTAAGTTTAAGTTGTCACCTTGAAGTTTGGACAGGTCTGATAAGTATGCAATATCATTCTTTGATGTGATGAGGTTGTCGTGCAATTCTGTATTTTTTTTTCCAGGAATTCTATCACAGAGTCATATAGATTGTAAAATCGAGTCAGACATGTACCTTTTGACAACCAACTTCTGTGTGAAGTAGGAAAGCGGCTGAAATTCTCATCATTGGCAACGAAAAGCTGTTTTAAAAAATCTGTTATTTAGTGAGTTCCTTCTGATTTTATTAACTGCTTTGATAGTGTAATGGACTGATGATGAATAACGCAAAGTAAAGGAAGCACGGATGGAAATTTATTTTTTAAGTACGCTTTGAAGCCTTTGTAAAGTCCTGTGATACTAACCGGAGCGCCATCTATAACAAATGACATAATATTAATCAAGGAAATTTCCTTTTCGTTGCAAAACTTTCCCAGTATATTAAAATTGGTTTCTTCATTTGTGGGTGTTTCTACATTTTTAGAAACACATATTCTTCCTCAACGGCGTCTTTGTTTGAGTCACTTAATTTTTTGCTTGCACAGATTTATTAGTCTTTTTATACAGTTTTACTGATTTGTCCGTGGCTACTAAGTTATTTTATGATACCTTGTACTTTGCCTTTGTTGAATGCATCTTTCATATAAAAGCACCAAAAGGATCATACAAACCACTTTCGTGTTCGTGAGCTCTCCAATTTAAAAAACTTAAAGTCTAGACTCTATTAAAAACTTCAAATCTCTGGGTCTTCCTTTGATTTTGAAAGATTCTGCGTGCGCTCTATGTTTCTCTCCATTAATTGTTGTTGCTATAATAATTATCTTATTCGTCGTAATTTTCAAGTAACCCCAAAAAGTTGTATAACTTTCTTACTTCTAAACGCAATTACAATATCTAACTTATTTCCAAAGTTTTTTCAAACGACCTTTTCTTCAGAAACTTTTTCGAGCACTTTGCTTATCATGTAAACACAATTAACAATTTCAGAACCCCTGAATTTTATGAAGTGAATATTCTTCATAATCTTAGATCCCTGAAATTTTCTTAATCCAGATTATGTCCCTAGTTGCGTCTTATACTGTATGCAACTTCCTTGAATAAGCCGCTATTTAAACTCTTCAACTTATCAATCCAGGTATCGCCATTTCCGCCTATTTGAAAGAAATCTTTCATTATTCCTGATTTTTCTAAACGCTTTGACTTAGTCAGTCATGACCTTCTTTTGTATAAACTTGTTTTTTTTTCGACCTTTATTTATTTATTGAATCACTTTGCACTCAAAGCCTAACAATAATGTAGAAATCTTAAAATTATGGATTGTTTGATTTACATGTTTGATGAGCTAAAGAAAGTTTACAGTGTTGCTTGGTCCTCTCAGGTTCATGGGGCAGGCAAGTCATTTCGACGTAGGAGCGTGTGGCTGCTCGTTTAAGAGAGTGTACGAGCTGTGGATTAGGATGTTGCGATAGTTTAAGTTGATATTTCTGCTTCAGGTTAGCCAGTTCAGTTTTAATTAGTGGAACGTTAAGGTCCCTGTGGATGTTCGCATTCGATATGTACCAGGGAGCACCTTTGGATGACTTCAATATTACTTGGGCTAGCGTTCCCCCAAAGCTGGGAACCGTAAATCCAGATTGGCTTTATTATGCTGTTATATAGTAGCATCTTTAGATCGAGGCTTAGACCAGATCTTGGGTTTAAGAGCCAGTGGAGGGACTGTGCTTTTAATTTCATGCTGATTTTTTTGGCTGCTATATGTTTCCGCCAGGTGAGTCATCTGTCCAAACGAACTCCTAGGTAGGTGACTTCAGTAGCATATGGAACAGTGGTGTTGTTAAAGATGATAGACGGACAGTCACTCTTATTTAGGGTGAATGTCACATGCTTACATTTATCCGGATTGACTTTTATACGCCAATTTTCCAGCCAGACTGATACAAGTTGCAGGTGATCGGCTAGCTCTTTCGATGCTCTTTTGGGGTAGCGTGACCGACTGGTGATTGCAGTGTCATCTGCAAAGGTTGATGTCATGAGGCAGGGATTTGTAGGGATGTCAGCGGTGAATAGTGCGTATAAGATCGGACCAAGAACACTGCCTTGAGGAACGCTAGCGTTTATGTGATGCAATTTTTGCATCTTACCACGAATAGCCTTTTGGTTAGATATGACTCTAGCAGTTTTTGTGAGTTCTGTGGAAGCACGTTTTTTATTTTGTAAATGAGACCATCATGCCATACTCGGTCGAAAGCTTGAGCAACGTCAATGAATATAGGTGAACAGTATTCTCGTTGTTCAAAAGTAGTTCTTATTTCAGTAATGACACGGTTTACTTGCTCGATTGTACTGTGTTTTTATCTAAACCCGAATTAATGTGTGGGGATGATGTTGTTTGCGTTTATGTGTGGTGCGAGCTTCTTGGTAAAAATTTTTTCAAATAATTTTGATAGCACCGGGAGCAAACTTATGGGTCGATATGAAGACGCCATTGATTTGTCTTTACCCATTTTAGGGATCATAATTACTACGGACTTCTTCCATAGTGTTGGAAAGTAACCCACTTTGAGTATTGCATTGAAGACCATTGCAAGGAATGATATTGCACAATTTGGTAGCTCAATAATCATATTTGGGGTGATGAGGTACGACCAGGTTCTTTATTTGGAATTAGCTCCTTGTGAATTGCCGTTCTTAACTTCTGCGCACTAGTTTTAAGTACGCTGCTATTAGGAAACTGAGCACATGGCTGCTGGGGAAGCTGAAATCCGTTTCTAGGCAAGTTTGGTTGGAAGACGCATTTGAGATGGTTAGCAAAAGTGGAAGCCTTTTCCTCGTCAGGTCGCGCCCAGTTTCCGTTTTGATCCCGAGTGGGGCAGTCAGCTGCAATTGGTGAGTTCATGCGGTCTTGTGCTCTCCAAATCGAGAACTTGGTACTCGTTGGCGAAAGGTTCTCAATGTAGTGCATTTGGATTTTACGATCCTCAGTCTTGAGAGCATTGCTTAAATGTTTTTTAGCAGTTTTGAGTCTTTGTAACGATGCTAGAGATCGCCTGACCTGCCATTCGCGTCTTAGCCGGCGATTTTCTAAGACTAGGCGTTCAATTTCCGCGCTAGTTAAAACAACAGTTTTCTTTGGGCCAGATTGTACAATCGGTATCGTGGCAACAGCAGCGCTCGCAATGGTTATGTTGAAATGTTCCAGTGAGTTGTCAATGTCAGTTCCGGTATAAAATTTTGGCCTCATACATATGTGGGAGCTAACGTAATTTTTATATCTGAGCCAATCAGTTTTCCATGAGGTAGGCATGAAAGAATGATCGCTTATTGCGGGACGCTCCAGTAAGTGAAATGTGACTGGGGAATGGTCTGATGATAACTCGGCATGGGTTTCTGTTGAAATCACACTACGAGAAATGTTGTAGGTAACTGCGAAGTCGATTATGTCTGGAATTTTAATTGGATGACCTGACCAATATGTAGGCCTGCCCGGAGAAGCAAAGTTAGGTTTGTTGCTTTGGTTTATTATTGTGTTGTAGAGCTGTTTTCCTTTAGGATTTACAAGTCGAGAGCCCCAGTGGGGGTGCTTAGCATTATAGTCACATGCTGCCAGAAATTTGGACTCTAGGGTGTCAAAGAACTGCTTGAAGCATGATTCGGAAATGGAAAATCTGGGTGGACAATAGACGGATGAAAGCGTCAAGTTACCATTTGAAGTTTCAATGACAATCGACGTAGCCTGCATATAATTCCGCGAGTATGATATCGACTTATAGTGTTTTATTCGCTTTCTAATAAGTATACCCGTTCCGCCATGTGCTTTGCCATCAGGGTGGTTTGTGGCGTAGAAGGATAAGCCTGGTATCTCGAATTTATATCTGTTTGTAAGGTGCGTTTCCGAGTGCAGTAAAACATCAGTTTCTGTCTCGGATAAGTATTTTATGAGTTCAAGCTTATGTTTCAATAAGCCATTTGCGTTCCAGGATGTTATTTTGAAGGAGGGCATTTTAAGTACGGAGTTTTTGTAAAATTAGATTTTGCGCATTTATTATCTCTTGAAGCATGTTTTGCATCATAGCCGTAGTCTGAGACATAAATTGTATAAAACTAGCAATCACATTTTCAAGAGAGCTATGTGGTGTGAGAGGTGCTGTTTTTTGAGGTATGGAATGCTGTGTGAGCTCATTTTGAGATAGTTGGAGTGTAATCTTGGCAGTGTTTGTTACTTTCTCTGGCTCTGTGGTGGGTATTTGTTGCGATCCAGGTCGCAACGCGGATGCGTATGTAATGTTGGGAGTGGTAATTTACAATGTGCGTGGGTCTTTCATCGTGGCTTGTGTAATAGGCTCGAGCCGGCTACAGGCAGTTGATTTGTGCTGAATCATCCGATTTTTCAGTTCTTTAAAAACTGGACAGCCTCTATAGTTCGCAGTGTGATTACCCCAGCAGTAACTGCATTTTTTTGACGTTGTGTCCGTTTTATTCACAGTGCAGCTTGAGGACTCGTGGAGGTCACCACATGATACACAGACAAAAGGTTGTATACAATACGATTTTGTGTGGCCGAATTCCCGACAGTTTGTGTACTGCACAGGGTCTGTGCGGTTGTGAGGTTCCTCTACAGTGATTCTGCGGTGAAGCAATTATTGTAAGTTGTATATTGGGTGGATCTGGTTTCTTTTCTCAAGTTTATCATCATGAGAAAGGGAACCCTTTTTCTTCAAGCGCACTTTGGATTTCATTGGTGTCAACACCAGCTTCAATTCCTTTTCTAACCACTATCAGCCCTTTACTGCTCTTAAGTTGGTACGTATAATAATTTTTGTTGGCATCAGTGAGGAATTTCGAAACTATCTTGTAATTATTCTCAGTGTAGGTTTGTAATTTAGTGTCATGTACTTTGCGTTTGGTTAACGGGACAATGTGAAAGTTGTTGTTGCCGATAAGTTGCGCTAGCTTTGAAACTAGATTATTTGAAATGCGTTCACGAATATAAATTGGGGATGCTTGGTTTGCTTGACTTTTGGGGCCGCTTCTATATCTGTGAGATCATTGTCATTGTTTAGAGCTGCAAATCTATTTCCTTTCAAGACGTTGGGTTCATTGTCGTGGGTTGGGGTAGATGAAGTATTCGATTTTTTGGAATTGTTACCAGAGCTTGATTTTTGTGGATAGAGTTTTCGTTTAATTTGTACATAGCGATCAATTCCAGTGTGTACTGCCGAACTTTTTGATATTGCGGTATCCTTTTTGGGCGGGATAGATGTGTCCGTTACTTTTTTGGTGAGATGAGTAGCTGAAGCATTTTGATGTGCTGCTGTAAGAGGAACAGAGTTAGTAACATTTAAAATTTCTTTACCGTTTGAGCTGGATATGTGTGCTGCTTTTCTTTGGACTGTATTAAAGATAGGTGCCAAAGTCGATGCAGTGACCAATGAGGACATTGAATGCGTAGTTGCTGCTGTTGCTATTGATGCAAACGTTGTAGTAGCGGTTGTTGATGTTGTTGTGAGTGGAAGTGAAGAAAGTATCATCATAGGTGATGTACACTACGCACTCCATGAGGTGTTGTTGTTTGTGTTGATCTGGATGGAGCTTGGTTCTTCTGACTGCGAGCGGATTGTGAAGTACCCGCAGTTGGAAAGTCTACGTCCTGACTCAGGAGCGTTGGGTTCGCTCATTATTATTGTTGCACTCGAATAATTATTGTTGTTTAACTTATTTTATTTAGTTTTGAAATATTAGAATAATCCGCGCATGCGACTGCACTCGACGACGTTCAAAACGACTTTTGTATAAACTAAATCTGAATCTTCTAAATTGGATTAAATCCTACTTAACTCGTTCTCAAAGAGTTTTGTTTTGGGTTTCTCTTTCAGAAATTGTCCATGTTACTTCAGGAGTTCATCAAGGTAGTCATTTAGGACCACTTCTTTTCAGTCTTTGCATTAATGATTTCTTACATTTTTGCGTGCTTATGTAAGCTGATGATGTAAAATTGTACCTTTCATTTAAAGATGTTGCCTCTCATCTCTAACTCCAAGAGGATCTTGATTCTTTACATTGTTGGTTTAAGCACCAAATAATTTATATCTAAATATCTCTGAATATAAGTTCATGACGTATGATATCGTCCAACTTGGTGAGCTTGGTATCCTGTTTCATCCTAAACTGTGTAGTAACCAGTATGTCTCTTCCATCATAAAAAAGGCGAAATGTGTTTTTGGTTTCCTTAAAAAGATTCTTGTTATATCTCTTGTGCATCCTCATCGCGGGTATTTGCATTTGGTCACCGCATTATATAAAGAATCGAGATCGTATTGAGTATGTACAGAAACAATTCCTCCTTCGTAACATAAACTGGAGTCCTAATTCGCTTCTGCCATCTTACTCTGATAGGCTCCTTCTTATCAGTCTTCCATCTTTGGTACATCATAGGATAGCTCTAGGGATTAACTTTCTTCATAAGCTCATAGTCGGGGAAATTAAGAATCAATGAGCTATTAAATCAGTTAAACTTTTGTATCCCTAGTCGTCCTACCAGAAATTTCGTTCTTTAGCCTTGAATAGATACATTAGTTACTATGCCCTACACGACCCTTTCCGAGTTTTATGCACGTCAAATAATAATTTCTATCACGTTCTCTCTCCTGAGATATCGTCCTCGTCGATTAATACCATTGTCTCTCGCTACTTACGGCTGTGAGTAGGGGCATAGCTCGCTACAGTTGCAAATAAACTTTCCCCATCGGGGGGAAATATTATTCTTATTTACTATTATAAATTTTTTTCCTTATTTTTTTGTTTTTCGTTTTTGTAATTTATTTTTTTTTTTTTTTGCATTTATTATTATTAATATTGTTGGGGGATGTAGCACTGCGACTTATAATATCTATTGTGCCCCCTTCATGGACTTAGAGTATTTCTCCTAGCCCAATACCTTCGATGAATTGTAGTATTGGTTCCATTATACTTCACAAAATCTGAATTCGTCCTCGGAAAGGGTGAATTCGCCAAGGTGTTTGCTACTCCTGCGCATCAGAGCAGAGCAAGTTCGTATCACATATAGTGCGGTCTCATCGTCTTTCCCGCAAAACCTGCAAAGACCATTAGACAAGATTCCCAGTTTTGTTAGGTGGCGATTCAACCTACAATGTCCTGTTAATAATCCCGTAATGATTCTTAATTTGTTGTTTGTTAAGTTCATACAGTCCTTGTAGCGTTTTAGGTTGTATGTCCCTAGCGCTAATTTGGAGTGTGATAGTCCCGGTAATTTTTTGTTCTCCTTTGTTTGTCCTCTTCTTCAAAGATAATACGGGAGATGTTACCCGATCCTACTCCACAGAATGGTTCGGGCCCTACAAACGGAGATGATGCTGCTTTCCTGGCAAGTTTATCTGCCATTTCGTTTCCATAAGTCCCTACGTGTCCCGGAATCCATAGAATTCGCACCTGATTGAGTTGCCCTAGGATGTTCAGCTTATCAATGCACTCCATCACCAGTTTCGATGTGACTTGCTGAGGTTTAAGTGCTTTGATAGTTGCCTGGCTATCAGTCAGTATTGCTATACTGCGGTCCCGGTAGTTCCGTTCGAGATTAAAGTGCGCACACCTATCCATCGCGTATACTTCCGCTTGAAAGATTGAAGTGTTCATACCTAATGGTTAAAAGTAATTTTTCCCTTGTCCAAATACACCCATCCCGGCCCCATCTTCGGTGACGGAGCCGTCGGTGTACCATGTTATCATATACTGGCTTATATGTTTCTATTAAACCTTGCCAATTTTTCTCATTACTAAGCTTAGCTTTAAAAAGCTTCTTAAAGCTGAACGTTGGGAGTATTGAGTCCCTTGGCATCGAGGTTTCAGGAAGTTGCTCAGTGAGAAGTTGTGTCTTCCTTTGGCTGAGATAACCACCTGTGCTGATGTTGTTCCCAGCTACCCTCAAAATCGCCTTCATCGCTTGGGATTGGATGTAGATATGCAGAGGACTGATATTCAAGAGTACCTCTATTGATGCAGTTGGACATGTTCGCATAGCTCCCGTTATACATACACATGCAAGTCTTTGTATCTTGCTAAGAGTGTTTATTACTGTCTGCTGCTTCGTGCAGTTTTCCCAGACTATTGCCCCGTAGGTAATCAGAGGTCTGACAATTGCTGTGTTTATCCAACGCAGGATTTTTGGTGTGCAACCCCAACTCTTACCTGCAATTGCTCTACACGTAATGAAAGTTTTGGTGACTTTCTGTTTTACCTCCTTAATGTGGGGTTTCCACATTAATTTTTGGTCTAAATAGATACTCAAGAATTTTTCATCTTTTTGAAGTTCTATCTCTATGCCGTCTAAACGGATAGTTTTAAGATGTCTCAGTTTATACTTTCGTGTGAATGGTACAACCGTTTTTTTTGCTGGATTAATATTCAGCCCAACAGTGGCACACCATCTCTTCGTTAGTTTAAGTCCTAATTGAATTCTTTCACATAGAGTGTCCTCAAATTTACTTCTACAAAGGATGAATATGTCGTCCGCATAGCCCCGAAATGACAAGCCGCTGTTTCCTAGTTCAACCAGTAGCTCGTCTATGTGGAGTACATAAGTGGTGATAGTACACCTCCCTGTGGGCAACCCCGTGAGGTGTCGGAGATTATGCTTCCTTTACTAGTTGGTATTTCTACCTTCCTGGTATGAAGCATAATACTCATCCAAGATGCTAGAGTATTGTCAACCCCTCTTCTTGTAAGAGCTCTTCTGATAGCGTTATATGAAGTATTGTCAAAAGCACCTTCTATGTTTAGGAAGACACATAGTGCCGTTTCCTTCTTTTCTAAACTATCCTGCAGTAGGTTGGTCAGTTGGTATAAAGCAGTTTCAGTGGAATGCCCTGCTCTATATGCATGCTGACAAGAGTGCAGTGGATTTCGTACTAAAACTGTAGTCCGGATGTAGTTATCTACAACCTTCTCTAAAGTTTTTAGAACAAAGGATGTTAGGCAGATTGGCCTAAAGGATTTAGGATGAAGTGGGTCCTTCTTCCCTACCTTTGGCAAAAATACCACCTTTGCTGTTCTCCATACCATAGGTATGTAACCTAGCGCTATACTGCTTCTTGCTATTCTTGTCAGTGGACCCGATAGCTGCTATAGACCTTTCTGGAGTAAGGCAGGAAAAATTCCGTCTACTCCAGGTGATTTCAATGGCTTAAAAGTATTAATTGCCAAATTTCACTTGCTATGATCCGTTTATTCCTGCACACTCTACCCAGGTTATCAGTATGTTCTGTCCCTGCCACCACGCATGTGGAAGATCCTGGGAAGTGTGTGTCAATAAGTAATTTTACCCTCTCTTCTTCGCTTTCCGTGAAGGATCCATCTCCTTTTTTAAGGTTAGTGGATGAAATACTACTGCCTTTGGCTAACACCTTATAGAGTTTTGATACCTCAGTGGTGTGATCAATGCTTCTCTATTCTCTTTGTTATAGAGTGTTAGAGTCTTCCTGTATCAATCCCAGGTAATTTTTGATCTGTTTGATAACCTTCGAACTTCCGTTCTTAGTTTCATTAGATCGTTGTTCCACCAAGGTACGTCCTTGGTAGAGCTTACCTTGCTTATTGGACAACTATCCTCAAATGAGTCAATAATTACTTTATTGAAACTTTCCACTGCAGTTTCTAATTGTATTGAATTTCTGATACAGTCTCCTAATTTTATTTGCCTTAGGTTTGCATTCAGATTATTTAAGTATTTATCCCAGTTTGTTTTCCTCGGATTCCTTAAAATTCTTTGCATTAATTGCACCCTTTTCAAGTCAAATCTCAGTATTCTGTGATCAGACATTGATGCTTCATTGGAGACTATCCAATTCTGAATTAAACCTAATCTCCAGGTATTTCCTAAAGTTAGGTCCAAGACTTCTTTTCTCACGCTTGTTACGAAAGTGGGTGTGTTACCCACATTGAGATTTTCTAATTTACTACTAATGATAACTTTTGCGGGTAGGGAGGTCGTAAATGCCTTCGCATCGTTAGGGGTGCCATCGCACCCCCGGTATGTGGTGTTGCCACTAAAAACAGTCCCCCTTGTAGAATATGTGTCCACCCTGGAACTGCTTGCGCATTACTTCAAGGTAAGTAATAAGTTAGTTTAAGTACATTTCAATTTATATATTTGTCCTACGTTTAAGTGTAATTGTTATATTTCTTTTCTTGACAGTTTTTTTTTGTCAATGTATAAATATATAAATAAATATTTTCTCATCTTTGATAAATCTCACGAATGACAACAACAATACTTAACTTTTGTAAAGCGGACTCATTCAACTTAATTGAAAATACACAAGTCTTCAGATGATTGCACAATGAGACGTTACATTTACACGGGACGTCCCTTCTTTTGCTAGTTCGTCAACTTCACAGTTGCCTACAATGTCTCTATGTCCGGGCATCCAAAATATTTGTATGGGTGTACGGCAGGCTAGAGTGTCTAGGGAGGAACGGCAGTCCGCAACCAGCTTGGATGTCGTATATACACCCGAGAGGGACTTTATTGCCGCTTGGCTATCTGTATATATATTAATGTGGGACCCCGGAGCATCGTTATTCAGAAGCCACCGGGAGGACAGTATGGCCATTACTTCTGCTTGAAAGACGCTGCAATGGTCAGACAAGCGAAAGCTGAGCCTTAAGTATGGGTTGCTTGAGAAGCCAACTTTCTTCTCCAGTTTAGAGCCATCTGCGTAGATGTCGATGGAATTAGGTTTTAGAACTTTACCTTCCAGCCAATCCTCTCTACTGGGAATGTGGGTGGAGAATTTCCGGTTAAAGTAAGGTGAGGGGCATACATAGTCGAATGCTCCAGGGGCAGATGAACCGCGTCCCAGAATGCTTGCATGGCCCTGTATGTGGCTAGTCCAGCGAGATATGGTATTAAGTCTAATGGCAGAACATTTGGCATACTGTTCAGCCAGAAGACTAGTTGGCATCCAGTTGAGAATTACAAACAGCGCTTTGGTGGAAGTGGCCACTGTTATCATAATGACTGCCGTTCTCCTGACTTTGTCAAGAGGTTTTTGGTTGACTGCCTTGAGACAGGCTGGCCACCAGAAAACGGCTCCATATAGACTGTTGGGCTCCACCACGGCTGTATAGAGCCAGGTAGCGATGCGGGGATTAAGGCCTCAGCTCACGCCCAGGGCTCTCTTAAAGCAGTAGATAGCATACGAGGCCATCCGCTATCTGTCTTCTTTCCAGCTGAGCTTGGAGTCAAGAATAATACGTAGATACTTCGCACTTATCCTAATATTTAGGTGGACACCTTCGCGTTTTTGGGGGGTGGGGGGCGGGGATTGGGTGTTGTTGAACGAGAATTTTGTACTTCCTTGGTCTCAGATTTCGAAGGGTTAACTGAGAGACCAAAGTCCCGACACCATTCTGCAACAATGCTAAGAGCATATGTTAATCTCTCTGATAGGGTGGAAGGAAACTTGCCAAATACCGCAATAGCAATGTCGTCGGCATAAGCTACAACTCGGCATCCGGTTTGATCCAACTTTCTTAGCAGGGAGTTAACTGCCAAGTTCCAGATGAGAGGAGATAGTACGCCACCTTGCGGCGTACCTCTGTGTACGGCTCTCGTAACGTTGACATTGCCAAGAGAAGCAGTAAAGGAACGAGATTTTAACAATCGTTCAATAAGAGTGATGATATTTGAGTCCAGGTTTAGGCCGGACAGAGTTAAGACTACCGCGTTAGGACATACGTTGTTAAATGCGCCTTCGATATCGGGGAACACGGACAACGTAAATTCCTTATGGGATAGTGATTTTTCCACTACCTCAATAAGAGAGTGTAGCGCAGTTTCCACAGACTTGCCCTTAGTGTAGGCATGTTGTGAAATTGATAGAAAGTTCTGATCGATGGTGGTCCTAATATGGACATCGATAATTCTTTCAAAGTTTTTGAGAAGGAAGGAGGAAAGAATAATGGGTCTATAATCCTGGGGTTTGATGTGTGACACTTTCCCTGCTTTGGGAATAAAGACTACAGGGCTACACGCCACATGCTGGGAATGTAAGAGTATTGGAGGAATGCATTATAAATTTGCAGAAGCCACGGTGTGACGATGTTGCAACCTTCTGAAAGTCTGCTGGTATTATACAGTCAGGAACAGGAGATTTGAAACGGTCGAAGGACTTGATGGCCCACTGAAGGTGATCATAGGTCACCACAAAGTTAGACTGGCATCGGTTCGTAGGGGGGTCATCGATGGGTACATTTGTGAGAGACACACTGCCTGGAAAGTGTGTGTCTAGCAGGACGTTCAAGGTCTTCATCCCGGTATCAGTCCAGCTACCATCAGGTCTCTGGACATTATCCAGGGATCTTGGAGAAGATTTGAGGATCCTGCGGAGTCTACTCGTCTCGGAGACACTCTCTATATTGCCACAGAAAGTTCTCCAGGTAGCTCTTTTGGATTTCCTAATCGAGTACTTGAGTTCCCTTTGCTTATCTTTGAAGGGAGACCAGTCGTTTGAGGCCATAGCTCTGTTAAAGAGCTTGCGGCATTGTTTGCGGAGTTCTGCTATTTCGGCATTCCACCACCTGGGCTTAGTCTTACCTCTGGGTGTGTGGGCCACGCAGGAAGTTTCCGCTGGTACCTTGAAGGCATTTGAGAGCTGTACGACCGCCCTATCAATGTCGGCGCAATCCGTTATGGATGGTACCTGACCAAGGTTGTTGGCAATGCTAGACTGAAAAATGGTCCAGTCAGTGAGTTTTCTATTGGTATACCCCGAGGCAACCTCATAAGCTGTGGAGATAGAGTATCCAATGGTGTAGGTGAGATATCTGTGATCTGAGTAGGAGCAGTCTTGGGAGACCCTCCAGTCCCTTAAGAGCAAAGGTGAGTGGTCACTGACGAGCGTGACGTCGAGTACCTCCCTTCTGAAGTCAAGAAGGTAGGTTCATTTCCCCGATTTGCAACAAAGAGATCGTCGGCTAAAATCAAATCAAGAAGGGACTCACCTCATTCGTTGGTGTCACTTCGTGATGGGCGTTGGCATCTGCACCGATGACGATAGGGATCCGCTTCTTGTTGGCTTCTGAAACCAAAAGCCTGACTTTGTCGTGGGGAGGGGCTGATCCGTGATCGTGTGCCATATAGCAAGATGCTATCCAGGTTGAAGTGCCGTCCACTTCTGCGATGATAGCAACGTTGTCTTTGTCCAGATACCTGTGGAGTACAATAGCATTAATTGGGAGAGACGCAGGAGCAGTGCTGCCGAGCCAGTGGTCGAGTGGTGAAGGTTAATTTGGGTTACCTTCACCATCTTTGGGGATAGGAATTATTGTCTTGTCGGGGTCTTCCTCTTCGAACAGAGGAGACTCCGACGCACTTATGTCCATTTGGCCAAAGAAATCATTGACGAGCTCAGAGGTGGATATAACACTAACTGAGTCGTCAGATTCCGTGTTGCCCGACTTGTTAGGAGGTACCAGGTCGGCCGCAGCATTAGCTTGAGGCTCGACTATTTGGACCTTTGGTTTGGTACGCAGCTCGTCGCTTTTGTACAAGGATCACAAGGGTGATCGACCCGAAACCGTAGTTGATCTCCCCTTCAGATGTGGTGATTGGTGCGAGCGACTCCTCGTTTATCACGATGAGCGCCTCGCGGAGCCGACCCTTAGGTTCACCAACCTTTGTAACCTTCCAATCATGAGTGGGCAGGTCGCTGTTGCTCATCCTCAACAATTCGAGGATGTCCTTTGGCGAGGAGGGCTCAGCAGGAATCCAAGTTCTGGAGCGTGGTCGGTTGGGGATTTGTTTCTTGGTGACCACTGAGAGTTTGGCTCCTGGCCATAGCTCTCCTAACTAGCCAATGGCTTGCCTATAGAGATCCGCTGAGCGTTGATCTGAGCAGGCCACTAATTTAACATGCTCCTGGTACCAGCCGGCATCCCGACATTTGGACGAGGTGCCATAATTCTGGGTTTCATGGCATCCGGTGGTACCGATTGTGTGGGTTGTTCCATCGTCCTTTGTCGTTTCTGAGTAGCAAGTGAGGAGGTTGGGTGAGCCTCCACATTTTTTGGGGCCCACGCGGGAGCTGCCTTATCCTGTTCGCTTGGTGGGGTCGACAGCTTCAAGTCTGCTTATGATTTTGTGTGCAGATCATCTGGTCCTATACGCCGTAGTGGACGCGCTAATGTGCGGACGGACATCAGTGGCAGCCGGAAGGATTAAGCCCGAATCTTTAGATTTGCTTTGGACAATGTCTATAGAGCGGGTGGAGAGGGGGGTAGCTTTTACAGTCCCTGTAGATGAGGATGGGCCCACCAATTGTGTTGCACCTACCTTAGAGGTGTGTGAGGTGATTGAAGACGAGCTTGGCTTCGTGCCAAAGTTCGCATGCACCTGAGGTTTGGAGGTGGATCCACCGAATAATTTTGGCGTAGCGCCATTGGTCGGCTTTTGCCGTACCAGGCGAGAAGGTTCCCCTTTCGGGTGGGCCCTATCATGCTCAGAGAGCTTGGTGGGGTCGACAGCTTGACGTCTGCTTATGATTTTGTATGCAGATCTTCTGGTCCTATATGCCCTAGTGGACGCGCTAATGTGCGGACGGACATCAGAGGCAGCCGGAAGGCTTGAGCCCGGATCTTTAGATTTGCTTTGGGCAATGTCTTTAGAGCGGGTGGAGAGGGGGTAGCTTTCACAGTCCCTGTAGATGTGGATGGGCCCACTAGTTGTGTTGCACCTACCTTAGAGGTGTGTGAGGTGATTGAAGACGAGCTTAGCTTCGTGCCAAAGTTCGCATGCACCTGAGGTTTGGAGGTGGATCCACCGAATAATTTTGGCGTAGCGCCATTGGTCGGCTTTTGCCGTACCAGGCGAGAAGGTTCCCCTTTCGGGTGGGCCTTCTCATTTTTTAGAGAGGATTGAGAAAAATTCATGACTCGGTATACTCAGAGCCGGAACCAGAGTGCTAACTGGGAGTGATACTCAACCAGACCTACACCGCCAACTAAATGGCGACGGAATCGGGAACGTACTCTGAGACCCACCACTGTTTTAACGGAACGGAGACAGGTTGTGGCTTCAGACCAGAGCTATTCGCACAAGGTTTCACCCCAGTGTTAATAGGTCTGGAGGCCACACACTACCAGCATAGGGGCAATCAGAGTCAGGAAAACAGTGAGGTAGGCGTAGTCCGTGGATAGAAAATGGTATCGTGCCGGAAATTGGCGTAGGAGGAAGAACTCCCCATAAGAGGAGACACGCAATGCGCCGGGGATGGGGGGGGGGAGGTGGCGAACAACACTTGGTTACCACTTCTCAAGCTACCTTTCTGACATGGGAAGCACTATCGGAGAACGAGAGTTCTCCGTCAGCGTAGTTAGTTGAGTCATTGCAGTGCAAGCCTCCACACCGCGTCAAGGTGGTTGTCCTTCTTGGAGGAAGAATAGGTTATGCGGTGACATCATTTCAAATGAAAAGATTTCGAATGAACGTCATTATGTTTATAAATTTCTAATTAAATAACATGTTCAAAATTATTTAAAATAGAATAAATTGTTATAATTAAAAAAATTCCATAAAACTTTGAATGGCAAAAATTTGTTTTTTTATTAATTTCTTTCAAAATATTCTGATTCTAATTCTGGTGATAATTCATATTTGAGTTTTTGATGACTCGGGAGAACATATTGGAGTAATTGGATACCATTGCGGACTAGGAGAAGAGTTCCCTCCATTTTTGGTCTCCGTATCGGATTCCTGTTTAGTGTCCTCTATTTCCAAGAAGTCATCCAATGCTGTTATTCTCCAAGCGGGTTCCACTCAAGCGCCATTCTTGTGATGCTTTCGGGTTTCTTTCTCAATGTGTGTCCAATCCAGCTCCACTTCCTACGCTTAATCTGGTTGTTCATTTGTTCACTGTAATTTGCTACAAGAGAATAATAGCTCGATTATTTTGGATCACCGCTGTTGTTTTCATAGAAGGAACTAGCGTGTTCGATTTGCCCATCAAAATTGGATTTATTAACACCACTTTCTTCATACTCCATTTTGGTCTTTTTCACATGAACAACTGAGCCAATCATATCAGATTTTCTGCAAATTTTCTTTTTGTTGCCCACTTTCTGTTAAACATTTTTCACAATTTTTTTTGTTGAGCCTTACATTTTTCCTTACTCGTAAATTCTTTTCGACAACTGTATTTGAAACAACATATTTCTATAAATAACAAGTCTTAATAATCTGTTTAAATATTATGATGTTAATTTGATTTTGTTGTTGAGTTTTAAATTTGATTTTAGATATTGAAAAGTTTAATAATGAGAGAAAAACTTTAAAACTCTTATTTTTATGGAGTCCTTGATTCGATTGTGATTAAAAATATCGCTATAAAATGATATTTATCTTTGTTAATATATTTCATCTAAAATAACAAAAATAACGCTTTCTCTTACTAGAAGATCATTTGCTTATACTAGGAGGCGATGCTGGAGTTTGTGGTACTTTACTTCAAATTATGACCTCAAAATATGAAAAAGGTTTAGCTGTCGTCTTAACAAATCGTACTTACAGTGTCCAAATTCATTTTTCAAGTCGATAGTACAGAAAACAAAAAAGTTGTTTTAATAAGACCGTGAATTTGGATCCAGTTTTGTATGGGGGGTACCCCACCTCGTGATCCGATTGAGCTCATTCCGACATATATACTGCATATGGTAAAAAGAAAGATTTCAGCTCTATACCTCAAAAACTGAGGGACTAGTTTGCATACAGAGGGACGGACGGACAGACAGATGGACATAGCTAGATCATCTCGTCTTGTCGCGCTGATGAAGAATATATATACATACTTTACTTTGTACGTCGGTCAATTGGTTCAAGATTATGTATATACGAGTATATTAACTCATTAAGACCTGGCACTAGAAGGGCTCTTACGATTACGATGAAATTTCACACAGTCTTTCTAATAGGCCTAATCAAGAAAAAAAATCAAAAAAAAAAAAAAAATCTTCCGCCACCGCCTTCACTAGTAGGGTACGTTGTGCAAACGCAACATTAGGTCTTAGTAATATACGAAAAATGAAATTTCAGTAAATTCAAGCTTTTATTTGCAATGTTTATGTTTACAAAGTGTTGAAACAAAAATAAATTATGTTTACACAAATTCATTCTGTTGTATAACAAAATATAAATAAAATCAGCCAAGTGTGAGTCGGACGCACACACGGAGTGTACCGTACCATCGTACAAGATTTTTTGCTTAAAATATTAAATTATGTGAATATTTAACAGCCTAAAAGTATGCTATAATTACAGCTTAAAAGTATAGTACAAGAACAAAAAAATTGTTAAAAAAAAAGGTTAAATTAAAGAACAATGCTTCTTAAAATGTGTATTTTTAGTATTTGTCGTTCTACACCCAAGTGAATTACACACTTGTGAAAATTTCAACTCTCTACCTATAACGGTTCATGAGATAGAGCAGGAGACGGGCGGACGGACGGACGGACATCGTAAGCTTAGTAATAGGGTCCCGTTAGCTCCCTATGGGGACGAAACCCTAAAAACATTGGGAAAAGTAAAAAAAGAAACAATTTTATTTGTGGAATTCAGCAAAACACTTTGGGTGAAGTCCAATTTTGCAAACAATTCACATAAACTTAGTTTGGATTTTGCACAATCGACATCGTATACGTCTTTCTATCGGAATAGGATTGTGAATCAAACTATTTGAAAGTGGTTTAGAAAGTCCCACTTGTTTATTTTTCATCTTTCTTATAGGAGCTTCAAGTAAAGTTTCGGCGACAGAAATTCGGAAATCTAGTTGTCCCATTACTGGAGCATTTTCATCTTTTCTCAAAAGGCAATGCAGCTTCCACGCATTTTCCATGGCAAAATCAAATGCATTAATTATTAGCGACCAATACCACTTTTTTCCGCGTGCGCAGATTCTGTAATTGCTCATTCCATTATCAAATAAGTCAACACCTCCCATGTTATGGTTATATTCATATATTGCATTACGCATTGGTATTGATGTAGGTTGCTTTTTCTTTCTGTCATATCTAACGACTTTATGAGTTGAATGATGGCTTATTGTTTTTATCGAATACGTGGTCACTAGTCCAACAGAGCAAAGGCAGAAATATTTGAATCCAAAACGAAATGGTTTCGATTTTAGAAACATTTTGTAGGAATGCCTGCCAAAGTATGAAATCATCGGCTCATCGATAGAAAGGTTGTGGGCAAAAATTCCAAATTGCAGGAACTTTTTTGACAACAGATCATTTAAAGGTGCCACGTTTGCAAATTTGTCATTTGAATCTAGTTTTCTATTATCGCAAACGTGAAAAAAAGATTTAATTCATAGAAATCTATCGGGGCTCATTGCTGCCTTTATTATTGAGGATCCTAAAGAGGGGCTCTAAGACCAGTAGCTTTTTAAAGTTGGCATAGTGTTGTTACAAACAATATTCCAATGAATAGTCTCATCTCTTCAGCATTTGTGGAAAACGAAGGCGTGTTGCAATCTATATTTGCATAATCATTTGTGCTAGGCACCAACAAATTTATCACTTCGTCGTCAGTAAATAGCTTCAAAAAATCGTGGGGATTCAGTCATCCTACGAATATCAAAAAGAAAAAACAAACCTGAACAATGTTGAGTGTTACATATCAGACACTTACCAAATTTTTCAAACAATCTTTCATAACTTTCAGATGAAGCATCAACTGGCTGCTTTGAAAATTCATAATTGTAGGACTTACTCCACTTTGACTTGTCAGGGACAAATTCTCCAATGTAATATTGTTCGGTTTGTATCTTGCTAGTGACGTGTTCGTTCTCGTCATTATAGAAACATATTTCTACACCGCCAGCAACCTCGACTGGAATAGCTTCCGTCTGATCAGATAGCAGTTGAACAGTTTCGTCAATGTCTTCCGCGTCGCTGATTTGGTCGACGTCATCAGGCGGCAGCACAACTAGCTCCCCAGCATCAGCATATTTAAAGTTACTTACTGCTTCGTCCTCCTCGTCCGAATCATTCAGCACAGCTTCTATTTCCTTTTTGCTTAAATATTTTGTTGCAAACATTTTAAAAACGGAATAGTAAAACACTTCTTATTCTTTCTATGCAAAAGCTAAAACTTGCAAAATCATTGTCAGCTGTTTTATTTTGATTTGATTTGCTCAGCGTTGCCACTTTAATGAAATTTTGCAGTGTATGAGCTTAACGTTGCGTTTGCGCAACACAAAATTTTGAAAGTATTTTTTATTTACATAAATTGAGAAAAGTTGTTGCAAACTTCATTTTTAGATTGGTTACCATCATAAAATGTTGTTTGCTGATGGATTTTTCTGGTTTTAAAGGACAAGTACTTTGTATTGAATTTTAAAAATTAAAAAAAAAAATGGAATAAAGAAGACGGACGGACGGACATCGTAAGCTTAGTAATAGGGTTCCGTTAGCTCCCTATGGGTCTCCTGCTCTATCTCATGAACCTTAATAGGTAGAGAGTTGAAATTTTCACAAGTGTGTAATTCACTTGGGTGTAGAACGACAAATACTAAAAATACACATTTTAAGAAGCATTGTTCTTTAATTTAACCTTTTGTTTAACAATTTTTTTGTTTTTGTAGTATACTTTTTAGCTGTAATTGTAGTATACTTTTAGACTGTTAAATATCCACATAATTTAATATTTTAAGCAAAAAATCTTGTACGATGGTACGGAACACTCCGTGTGTGCGTCCGACTCACACTTGGCTGATTTTTAATATTGCAATACAAAATAAAAATATATAATACAATTTATAAAAAATACAAATAGAAAAGTAATTTTTTCAATTGCGGTCGTTGGCCATCCCGTTAAGAATCGGCTCGCAATGCATACGCGTAGTAAGTATGTTAAACCGCAATTTCAGACATAACCTTTTTTTTTCTTCGGACGAAGTCGCAGGCACAGCTTGTTTATATTGTAATATAAGATTTATACCAATTTTTAGCTTTATGTGAGTTTAAGCCGATCAGTCATTAATGAGATACATGGGTTTCACATTAATAATCTAATATGGGATTCAGGTAAGTCTAATGTTATTTTATTGTAAAAGTAAATGAATCTAATATGGTCTTCTTTAATTTCACTTCATAGAGTCGGAGGCCTAAGTAGCTAGTACTCGAATATCATTAGGTACTTTATTGTATAATTTACCTAATATAATAAATAAAAAAATAATTTCACATCTAAAGTTCCCTTTGGCTAATGGAAGTTGTTAGTGCATATAAGTGGTTTAAATAGAATTTTTAGAGCACCTGTCGCTATTTTACTTTGAATAGACCTTAACTAATCTAAAGAAAAAAAGAATTTGTTATATCTCACACATGGCATAATGGGATTATACGAGCAGTAATTTAAACTTAGCTCAAAAAGTAAATTTTTAGATAAATTTTGAATTTATGTTAAGTTTAGTTAGTTTTATTATTCCTCCACTATTTTTTGCTGAAAACCAATTTCTTTCTTTTCACTATGTGAATAGGAGACTCCAAAAAAAGAGATTAAAATGGATTTTAAAAAAGTAAGAAAAACACTGTCAGTTGCTTAAAATGCTTAACATTTGTTTGCTTTTGGTGGAATTTATTTTATTATATATTTTTACCACTTGCGAAACGAACATGCAACGAAAGCGTTAAAATGTCAGTTCGATGTCAGTGTAACCGCAGTTTGAGTAAAATAAATGAACTTTCCAGCTCTTCAGATTTTAGTTCAATTAATGAGTAGCAGCAGCAGCCACTTGGTGTTGATGATACTGATGATGATAATGAGAATGACGACATCATTCCTTAGCGTCTGACATTTTGGCACTTCTTCTTCAACTTTAAGTTCTTCTCTACTTTGCATCATGTTTTCCTTCATTATGTTTTTCTTTCCTTTTGTTCAGTTCAGTTCATCCTTCTTTCTAACCATAATTTTTTTGCTCCATTCCTTCTACCAGTCTTAGTTCATTCGTTGAGTTACTTACGTAATTCAGTTGCAAACCACATTAAGCTTACTTTGCTAATTGCGAGCGACATGCCACACGCCACGTTGCGTTGCGCTATATGTGTTCATATATATGCATATATACGTTGGATGGTTCAGTCGTTCAAAGTTGCTCATGTCACATATGAAAATATATACGAGCATGTGTCACATATGAGTGTGTGTATCTCACTTTACTGAAGTTACTCTTGCTTTTTGTGGAGCAAAGCAAGCCAAGTCAAATGAAACCAAACCCAACTGAACCAAACCCAACCAAACCAAACTGAACTAAACTGAACAGAACTGAACTGAACTAAGTAAAGTCAAGTCGCAGTCACAGTCTCAGGCATGGCAGCCAGTCATTTTAATTAATTTGTCACAGTCGTGGTAACACACAAAAATTTATTATACTTCAATGTTGTTGTTGGCATAGTTGCCGCTGACGATGTCCTTGTTGTCCTCAAGTTTCAACTCAGATTTCGCCTCAGTCACATACTGAGTCTTCGAATTGAAAACGACCCTCAATTCAACTCTCCTTTTTTGAGTGTGCTACCTTCTTCTTTTGACTTCAATTTACTATTGTCGTTCTTTGTATTTAAGGCAAATTGCTTAAAATTAAGAGACGATAAAGGAAAGAGTTACGGATTAAGTGCTGCAACCAAACCGAACATTAGTTCTCCCTCTTCCTCCACTGCCACCAAAATCAGCGTTCAACATGGGAATAAAACTTTGGATTGCAAAAACCAAGCCAAACGAAACTAAACTAAACCAAACTTAGCTAAATCGATGAAGAGACTCACTTAGAATTTGATTAAACAGGTCACTACCAAATATGCAAATATGTACGTATGTGAAGCTAACTACGTCTGAGAGTCTGGGATTTTGGGTGGGTCTATTGACTACATCTAATGAAGTGAAAACGATCGCAATGTCTACAACTCACCAACTCACTATTAAAAGAAAAGAAAATTAAATTTAAAAAAAAAAACAACAAGGGAAAGCAGAAGAGTTGCAATGGATCAAAAGAAAAAATAAAAGGAATCGAACGCTTCCTGTCGCGCTAAGTCAGCAAAAAATTGGACAGAAGAAAAAACACTATAGAGCTCAAAGAACGAAGATACTTCTTTTGGCTTATCTAACATTCATCTTCGTTCTCATTTTAATTCCTGAGGGCCCCCAAGTTGTTGGTCAGATTTGGTTTTAAAACAAAGCAATGAAAAAACACCGAGAAAAAATGAGAAAGTAGAGTAGCGAGTATTCTTGTGTAAGTGACCAAATACCGACGATGATGAAGATAATGCTGACGTTGGCTTCAAGTTAAAATTCTTGTTAAAGTTAAAGGCGTTTCGGAAGTTTTACAAAAGAAATAATTTCTGCTTAATTTATTTCTCCTTTTCGTTTTTCGCTTCTACACCACATACTAACATGCAAAGCTCTTTCAAAGTGCATATAAAGTAAATAAATAAAATAAATACTAAAATAAAGACAAAAAAACAAAAGAAGTTTGAATAAAAAGCAATAAAATTGAATCAGTTTTTGTTTTTTTTCCTTATTGGGTTAAAGGTTCAAAACAATTTCAATAAAATACTACAATAAACATTTAAAAGTAAACAATAAAATAACCTTAATTCGGTTCCATAGATTTTTACATACCTTTCAAATAGTATGCAATCAAATTGAACAGAAAAACTTGCGAAATAAAATCATATTATTATTTATTTACATAGAAATTGGAATTTGCTTATAAAATGCAAAAGAATTTCACATAAAATCTCAAATTTTCCAATGAGCTTATTGTGCTCATATTCATACATAGAAATACATTTTGTTTTGACTTTTTATCTTAAAGTTTGCAATTCATTGTCAAGTATATAAAATAAAAATTTATTACACATCAGAATTTGTTTATGTCAAAATATCTGTTCCCATATTTATAACTTTTTGAGCTCAATTAATTACCGTTATTACTTACTTCATAGAATTGAATTATTGAATTGTTTTTCAAACTGTTCATAAGATAGACAGCTTTATCAAATATTGATGTGTTTAGTTCAATGTTTCCATATAATATTAAGTTTAGTATTATACATTAGGTTTAATGTGTTAAAATAAAAATAAATAAATAAATATATTTAAACAGATGGTATGTTCTTCTGAAAAGTTTTGTTTGTCTTATTAGTTGACTACATAAAGATGGAAAAATATGGTAAGTTATTCCATTCCTTAAGCTACTTGAGACCTCAATGATCACTTTGTTAAAAATATTGCATATTTGCACTCAATTTTTTTAAAAGAAGTTTTTGATGCCTTTGTTTAAAAATTATAGAATATACTGTATAATACGAGAAGAAACCGACAGACTATCGTATCTTCATATCACACTGATCAGTGGCGAAAACCATGTTTTTGCCCGTTGCAAACACTACTAACAAGTTTATAAACATCTTTGTTGTATATACTTTATGCAAAAGGTATCTAAAAGGACTAAAGAAAAAGAAAAACACAAAATATAGACAGAAAGAGGCCAAATGATAACTAAACTGAGAAGATAGTACTAAGCTTGATGAAGGAGAAAAAGGAGGCGATATAAAGTTTTGCAGTAGTTGTGTACGAATTCTTTCTTTGTAATAAAATAAATGAATATTGTATATATTGTAGTACATACATACATCGATCGATTCTCTAGGAAAACCTTTAGCTATGCACATATACAAATATATGTACTTTTACTATTAAGTTTTAGTTGCTGTTAGGAATTGAGTTCGGTTCGGTGTGGTTCTGCTCAGTTCAGTTCAGTTCGATATGATTGTACTTCATAATAAATGCAATTAATGCAATTTAAATTTATGAAAAGTTATTTTTGTTAAGATAGAAATGAATAAAATAATAATAATAAAAATAACAGGAAAGGCAACAGAAACAGAAACAACAATTTTAAGAACAAAAGAAAGTGTTTATTTAATTTATTGTATAATATAAAATTTCAAATTTACGTACACATATACATGACAATATTACACAAGAGCATGTGAATGCCGTTAACCAAGTAACAAAAAATGTGGAAAAAATATATATATATTTGCAACATTGTCACGCCTTTTTTTTATTGAAAAAGTGATTGAAGTTTAAATTCAATTAATTCGTTTTGATATTAGTTCTATACAAATGAACATTTTTCTACCCTCAGAGGTAGGTGGTGAGAGAAAACCATATAGAACTAAACATAGTTTAAAAGTTTTACTATTTTTACTATATGCTACTCTTAAGACTTTTCTTTTATTCTAAAAATGTCTAGTTGTTAAGATCTCTACAACTCCCAAAGCATTGAAATATTTTTAAAAATGTCTAATAACACTGGTCGACAAAATAACACTGGTCGACAAAATAACACTGGTCGACAAAATAACACCTTTTGTTTGTCACAAGAACTATTTTAGTACATATTTGATAATTCGAGGTCGCTGATTTCGAATCTTGGTTTTTTTGTATCACGTTTAGTTTTTGAGATACAGCCACTTCTTTCCTTCTTACCTTTACATAGAGTTTGTTTAAGTTATTGCACTACTACTAATGCTGTTTATGTTATAGAAAATCTTAAACATTAAACTCATATAAATATCAAGAAATTCATAATAATTTAGTTTCATAATGAAAAAGTGTTTAATATTTATTATATTTTAGTTTGAAAACAGAAAAAACACCTATTTCATGGAAGTTGATAAGAAATTAAAAATAAAATATAACGGTAATTGGCTTTGCTTTACTTTATTTTCTAAACATAGCTTAATGAGGTACTTTAAAGATTAAAAATGCTGTTGATCAGTGTAATCGAGCTCTTTTTCCAATTTTATTTATTATTTTTGGTGCTGTTGTTACTGTTCTTACTGTTGTATTGTTAGTTATAGAAGATATTGCTACAAGGATTTTATAGATCGTAATTACGGTTTTTCTCATGGCACATATCTGTCTCAATGTGTATGGGAGTTTTCATATGGTCCCGCGTGTACAAATGCGAACATACGTGTAAGTTATGTAATCATACGTATGACAAATTTTTACGAAAAATGTGTCAAATATATGAAGAAGTGTCATATCGTGTGATCATAGTATTATATAAAAATACCTTTCTCATTTGTCAATTATTACTCTTGTGACATTGGACTTAGATAACATCAATTTGTCGGTATGATTGTAACACATAGAACTTTGTATTATCAAAGACTATAAAAAGATGATTTCATAAAATGATCAGCGTGACTAGGATTATAAATTACGTCTAGCCCTTTCTCTCATCGGATGTATGCTTGTTTTGTGAAAATCAATACTTTTGCATTTTGTATTAATATGTGGGGATAATGCTCATTCATATTTGGATATTAAAACAAGTTAAATTTTTGATTTATATGTTTTCGTTTTAGCTTTGACACTGAATAAAAAAAGTGATCACTTCAGCGGTACTTACAAGAGTAAAATAAAATATACAAAAACAAAAATTTTAACGATAGCTTTGCCTAATTTTAGTGTTTATCTTTTATTTTGTCTGTTGCGGATAACTAGTAATGTCCATTTTTGATAATCAGCTGACGAGAACAAAATTATATTTTATTTTCAAATTTTACATATCATATAAAAATATTAAATACCTTTAAAAAATAACATTAGTAGTCTGTTTTAGTTCTTTTCATGTATTTTTTAATAATTTCTATTTTCATTTCAATATTCTCATATCAAATTTTCGTATATTTAAGATAAGAAAATTTTCCGTGATATTATAAAACAAATAATTATTTTTAAAATGCATAAGAATTCATTTTTCGATTTAAATCACATTGATGAGCTTCAGGATGCCACTTATAGAAACCAAATCATGAAATTGCATGACTTTGATGAGCCGCAAAATGATCGAAAGGACTTGCTCCTATGTCGGCGGTAGGTCAGTTATTTGTCACGAGCAAAGAACTCAGAAAACTACACAAGGAACTATCTATTGAAACTTATCAATGATCAACTAACTTCTAACGGTAATTTAGATAAACTATTTACAAATGCATTTTATATAGAGGAAAATCACTCATTGGGAAGCATTATGGCATCATTCTGCAATAATAATGAAATTGAACTGGATAAGGAATTACTTGCATTTGAAAAATGTTGCGAATTAAAAGAATTCGCAAAGAAAATGAGTTCTTCTGGTAAATCTTATGAGAAAACAGTACATAGTAGTAAGCGACGATCTGTTAATTGTTGTGAGAGATTCGATGAGGCATCACTTTGTAAGCATTGTGAATGTTGCAGAGAATCATCTGGCGAACAAAGCGAACAATCAGTGTCAAAACGAAGTGGATTCCCGGAAGTACTCAATTGCAGTCTATCGAGTCATCTGGAGGGAAGCATTAAGCTTGAAGATTGTGGAGATATGAGACTCAGTGCAGGTGACTGCAGATATGGCGTAGGTTCTGTTAGTAGTTCTATACGTCATATGAAAAGAGAATATGATTTACTACAAAAGGAATTTGATGTTTTAGAACAACAAATCAGCAAAATGTACAGAGAAAGACAAAGTAGATTTTTAAAAATACCACGTATTGGGTATCAATTCACTCGTTCATCTAAAATTCCAGTCAGGAATAATAATCGCGAAAAGCAGTCGGCAAATCCAAAATCTGATGATGATGGTGCATGCGGCGGCGCTTATCGCAACATGTGATTATATCACTAAACAGTAAACATTCTTAATTCTAATCACACTGTCGAAATTTGTTTTCGATGAAACAATTATATAATACTAAGTCTGCAAGAAATCAAATTTATTTGTGCATATGAGAAAAAAAAAATAAAAATTGTAATTCCTTCTTAGCCATCAACGCCAATGAGCACGAAATTTTCACCATAAATAAACTATATTATATATGAATTACAACGTAAAGTTTTATTTTTTATCTTTTTACACTGCATTTTTTATACAATTTAAATGTTTTTGATAATCTACTCATATTACAATATACTTATTATTGTATTATAAGATAAAAATTTATGATGAGATCAATCATTATGAGCTTTTCACTTACTTTCTACTCAGCACTTATTCACAACAAAACTATGTTTTCATTTCCTCTTTGAAAACTTCCCTCATAATAAATTATACCGTACAATATGATTCAATACACGTAGATTGTAAAGTATAAAAATTGTATATGGCTCCATTGTCTGAGTTTGTATGGGAGGTCTCCTCCAAGTAACCCTAGGGTTTTGAAATTTATATGGTTGGAACAGAAACTTATAGGTCCAAATTTCAGTTCCATACGTCAAAAAACAATAAACTTTTAATAATAGGAACATTAATTTAAAAAATGGGGTTTTTATGGGACCTGATTGTCCGATTCGGCTGATTCCCGAACTTGATCGGCGTTTGGTAAAAAGAAACCTATGTACAAAAGAAACCTAGCTCAAAAACTGAAGGACTAGGAGTGCGAACAAACGGACATGGCTAAATCAACTCTTCTCTCCGAGCTGATCACAAATATATATACTTTATGTGGTTTGAGATGTCTCCTTCTGTGTGTTACAAACTTCATGATAATCTTATAATACTATTTACTCCCTTGAAGAGTATAATAAAACAAAGAGTATTGATTAAACTGGCTTTATTGACGCAATGGTAGCTACCAGCACTATAATTACAGCACTAGCGCTGCTCCTAATACTACTATCGACAACCAAATGTTTAAACAATCATTGCATTACTTCATTGACAACCCAACACATTAAAAGTATGTTTAAGTCAGATTTGCTTTGTTTACAATACTAGATTAGAAAAGGCTAACTTACTAGCCGACATATTTGAGTCTAAACACCATCAAACTGAGATTTACTCTGACTCGACCACATCTGAAATTGTATGAAATTCTCTTCGTGACCTCATTGACCCGTTAGTGCATTCATCAGGGTTCTATGCTCGGACCCATCCTTTATAATATTTATACTTACGACATCCCTTTGTTTGAAAGAAGTAGTACGCTTATTTTTGTGGATGACACAGCTCTTTATAGTATTGGTAACACATGCACAGATATACAAAATGAGCTACAAAGCTCATTGGACTCCCTCTTCTTATTTCTATCAATGGAAAATTAAGATAAATTCCGTTAAAACTAAAGCGATTTATTCCACAATGAAAAGAAAGCTAGCCTTTTGCCAAGCATAGAGCTTCAACTTAATAACTCCAATATTAAATGGGAAAATTCAGTTAAGTATGTGAGCATATCAGTAAAACCCTAGACAAAATAAATAAGACTGTATGTATCTTATACCCGTTTATCAACCGCAGATCAAACCTCTCGATTCAAAATAAACTAACCATCTACAAATCGATTCTTTTACATATTATGTTATATGGGTCTGAAATATGGGGTGGCTGTGCAAAGACTCATACAAGAAAATTGCAGACTGCCCAAAACAAAATTTTGAAAATGATATTTGACCTATCATACTTCTATGCAACAAATCTTTTGCATATAAAAGCAAATATTGAAACGATTGATGAGCTCATCTCTCGTGCTACAAGTAAATTTAAAAACAACTAATATTGCACAGCTACGTGCTGACAGGTACTTCCCCTCCTAGTTTTCGGCTAGCTTTCATAAAGTACCAGCATTTAGATTTAAGTATTTTAAGTTTTACTTTAGTTTTAATTTTTTTTTTGGTCAAATGTTTTTAATGCCATCTTTCCTTGGGTAATTTAAATGTAGCAACAATAATGTAAATAATTAATTAATTAAGCCAAAATTATAATATCTCTAGCTGTACAGCAAGTCTAAACTCTGATAAACATTAGTTGCTAGCTTTAAGCAATATTATAGATGTAAATATATAAGGCGAATGAAGCAAATTATTAAAATAAAATATCTGATCGCAAACTTTCAAAAGGATTTAGTGCTGATTATTTTTATATTCTGGAACATCTCCCAAAGGCTCAGCATCATCAGCTACATGTACTGCAATCCCTGATCTCTTCTTAATTGGTGTCATTTACTTACATTCTCCGTCAAGAGTCATAATTTCGTAATATCAATTACAGATCAAAAGCTGTGACAAATTGACAAATCAACTATCCCAATAGAGCAAGTTCAATGGACTAAAGTGTGTAAAACCAAAAAAAAGTAAACTGCAAATGAAAACATGTGAAAAAGTTGAAGAGATAAATTGAAAATAAAAGAAATGAAAGAAAAGAAAAACATATTGCAGTAAAAAAGCAAATTTGAATATTTGTTTAATCAAACAGATAGAAACATGCAAATGCTTATGCATGCATACATATGTACTACATATGTAAATGTGAGTGCAGTAAAGTATGCTTCAAAAAATAGAAGAAAAGAAACAAGAACAAAAACAAAATAAAAAATAAAAACAAACATATGAAGAAGGGCTTGCAATACCAACGACAACAACAACAATGAGAACAATAGATGTGTATAAGTAAAGTGTTGAAAACCAATAATAACAACAACGGTAATAACATAAAGATGCAAAGAAGCAAACAAAAGAATGAACAAAGAAGAACGAGCTGATTTTATCAGATATTCGTTCAAAGATGCAAGCAAGTAAACAAACATGAACATGAACACAAAATACTCATACGCCCATGCATCTATATCCTTATGTATGTCTTCCATACATTTAGGAACTTTTCGTTTGCCTTCTGTAACATACATACATCTTTCTCTCGAACTTTCTTTCTTCTTTTTTTCGTTTCTTTCGTTTTCGATTGCCACAATTTAGCAGCAAATAAATGAAAATGAAAACCAGTATTTGCTTGATGTTGTTGTAGTTGCTATTATTGCTTGTTGTGGCTTCTGCTTATTGGCGATTGTTCTTCGCATATTAGAAATTTTGATAGAGTTTTATTTTGGAAAAGCAGTATGAGCACCATAAGAAGTCAGCATTAGTATAATGATCAGTCAAAGCAAAACAGGACACAGGCCAATAATAATAACAAACATACAAGTACAATCAAACATATGTTCTCAATAGCAAAAAAGCAAATCAACATACTCATGCAGACACAGACATATACAAATATGTATATAGAATCTCCCACACTCACACATAAATAGATAAAAGCTTACAAAGAATTTTTTGCATCAAGAAAACAAAAAAAAAAAATTGAATAAATGATCAATACATTCATTCATGCTTTCTGCCTTACTTCATTTATTCATATCTTAGCGCGTTTATTGGTTAGCTTAGTTTGGTTTGGGTTCGTTTTAGTAGAGTTGTAGTTGTAGATTGTACTTAGAAAAGTAAAGCCGATACCAAAAAAACTGAAGTTATTTACGACTTGTCATAAGCAGTTAATATAACAATACTTTTTATGAACTCCTCTTTCCATATTGAGACTTATAATACTTAGTATTGTTGTTGGTGCTGCTGCTGTTGATGTTGCTAATAAGTTAAACAACAATTTGTTAGGACAAGTATCCACAAATAAATAAGTAAGGTAGCTAAGTAGTATGTATTAGTCGAGTAGGCTTCACTATCAAATACCCAGCCACATCAGTCATAAATTTACCGGATAAGGATGTTCTTTCTCTATTCCTCCTTATGGTAATTAGAAATAGAAAATAAAACAAAGACAAATATGCAAAAAGTAATCATATTTATTTATGTTCTTTTGGGATGCAATATGTATATATGTACTACATTATCATATGTTTTTAAGCTCCTTTATGTATGAATATTGTACATAAGAGAATTAAAAAATTCTCGATCTCTAGAAATGGTTGTTATCTAATTTAGAAGTGTGTAGTAGTGAGCATAGTTTCATTTTCAGCTACTTATTAAATACAATTTGCACAATATTATTGTAATATGTAGTATGTATGTTTAAGATTTTATCTACTATTGTAGTTTACAATAACATTGGATAGGATTTTAATTAGCTCAAACTGATTTTAAAACAAAAGGATAGTAATGAATAGAACAAAGCTTGAGCTTCTATTGTAAATTATGATGTTGATGTAAATCCATCTTTTGTATTAAATAAAATTTATAAAATAGTGATTTTGTTTAATTTTATATGAATGCCTTTTTGTACCAAATCTTTATTTTAGCAACTTTAAACTATTTATTTTATACAAAATAAATTTGATACGTTTAAATATGTAGTATATAGTTGTTTACTATATATTTTAAATTATTAAAACTCTTTCCCACGTAGAGCGGCACATTTCTCAGAAACCTATAATTTGTGTATTTTTACACGTTTCTGTACCTCTTTATATTAGTTTATGATTGTTATAATATTTTAATATACAACCAATAAATACCCCAGTCAGTAAAAACTATATAAAAACAAAACAAAAATCTTGATAATATTTCTGTCAATTTTTATGCATAAGTAAATATTTCAGCAAATTTATTTGGACTTTAAAAAAAAAAACGGAGCAACACAAGCCGCCCTGTTAAAAACGAAAACTGTGTTCTATAATATTAATATCAGAGCAAGGACAGGACCTAAGGTTTACATCACTTCTCTGGTGTCTTCAATTCCTTTTGCGCAGAACCCGACCCTGAATGAATTGCATTTTTTAATTATATAAATTAATGCTAAATAATTTTTAACATGTAAAGTTTATTTAGAACATAATTAATAAACACGATGTTGTTTTATCGGAATGAATAGATTCGATTCTCTTTTCTTTAACTTAAATTTATTTTTAATTTAAATTAAGTAAATGCATATGTCAATAGCAATAGTTTCGTGATCGTTTTCCATATATCTGTAACTCTAATTGTAACTCTATAGTTATAAATAAATGGAATTATATGCTGTGAGAGGTTATTTTATGAATCGAAGTAAACGCTACACTTTTCATCAATCAATTTATCAATAAAATGGTGGTAATAGTTCCAAAATTTAGTGTAAACATTTTAATATAATTTGAGGTCCTAACATGAAGTAAATTACCAAAAACTCAAGCATAACCTGATGGTATAATCAAATATAATTGTTAGAAATTACTACTTTAAAACAAATGATCTTTTAGGAATAAGACAAAACTTAATTTTTTAACCGACTTCAAAAAAAGTATGGATATCTGTTTGATCCGTAAATATGTATGTATGTATGTTTGTATGTACATATAATCGCGATTTTCTTAAAAATTGTATCGTAATTCAGACTTCATCGAAGTCTGTTCATTTTTTATTAAAATGATTTATATTAGCAAAACATATAAGTTCTTATATACATATCATATTGAATACGAGTAACACAATTGGTAAATCAGGATTGAAACAAGACCACGATAAAAATTAGTTTTTAAGGTTTTCTTCTCATTACTTATCTTTTTAAACTATAGAAGAAAGTGGGGAACAGAAAGGTTCTTTTTTTTTTTGATTTAATGGACAAAAATAAACCACCAGACTTAACGGCTATAAAAATTTAAGATGGCTTAAAACCTAAATAATATTTACAGGGAAATGTTTAAGTAGATCAGAATCGGAGGATACGTCTTCTTTTACGACCGTGCACCCAAAGGTCATCAGGGTGGAGACGTTTGAGCCTCCTCCTGGCGGTGTTTATTGCAAGAGCAGATGCTAATTTGTTGACATGAGTTTTTAGATGGTCATTATACCGGCTTGTGTGAAGGTTAATCTGCTCACGGACTGAGAGGATTCTCAAGTCTCTGGATATGACATCATTCCGCACGTACCAAGGAGCATTAACTATGTGACGAAGGGCAGAGTTCTGCATCTTCTGGATCAGATAGAGGTTTGAGTCGGCAGCAGTGCTCTAAAGTGAAATGCCATATCTCCAGGACGGGACAACTATAGCCTTATAAATGGTTATTTTGTTACTTAGGCTTAGTAGACTATTGGGCCGAATAAGCCAGTTCAGCTTCTTCAGTTTTTGACGACAAGTTGCAGCAGTTTTGACAAGGTGTTTACGCCAGGTAAGTCTCCTGTCCAAGAGCATGCCCAGGTAGCGGGCTGAGCTCACCTGAGGTATGACTAAGTTATGCAACAAAACGGTTGGACAGGAGTCTCGTCTAAGCGCAAACGAACGGTGCTGCGATTTTGAGCTGTTGACCGCGATGTTTCAGCGGTCTGCCCACCTGCTGAAGCCATCCAGAAATTCCTGTGTTATCTCAGAAGCCTGGAAGAGTTAGCAATGAAAGCAGTGTCATCGGCGTACGTGGCTAGCAAAGTATTGTCTGCGACTGGTTCTAGCAAATCAGCGGTGTACAGTGTTTACAAGACAGATCCAAAAACGCTGCATTGAGGTACACCCGCATAAATGCTGCGTATGCTCGATCGCTCATCCCGGACCTCAACCATGAAGCAGCGCCCACACAAGTATGACCTAAGAAGGAGATACTGTGCAGCTGGGAGGAGGGACTTTAGCTTAAAAAGCAAGCTTACATGCCAAATGCGATCGAACGCTTGCTGAATGTCCAGAAAGATGGCAGGCTATAGTTTTTGTTTTCAAAGGACTCGAGGAGATGCTGCACAACTCGATGAACTTGTTCTGGTGCGCCATGAAGATGCCGAAAGTCAGGTAAGGCATTCTGGATGCCATTTATCGCCAGCATTCATCCTAAGAATATTCTTTCGAATATTTTGGATAAGACTGGCAGCAAGCTTATCGGTCGATATGACGCAACAATGTTCTCCGGCTTACCAGGTTTCGGTATCATAGCAATCACAGCACACTTCCATTGCGAAGGGAAGTGGTGGATGCGAATCATAGTGTTAAACAGCATTGCCAAGAATATCACTCCCTTCTCGGGAAGGGCCTTAGCAACTCTACCATCAATATCATCGTAGCCAGGGGCTTTGGTGGGCTTCAACTTGTTGATCTGTAGATGCACTTCATCAGTCGTGATAGGAGGGATGGGCTGTAAATCTGAGAGTCCAGTGTTCAAAAATGCCTCAGTAGCACGAACATCAGCTGGACTAGCGAGCTCGAAGGGCATGAAGCGGTCCTGCAGCTCATCGGCAAACGTGACCGCTATCTCAGCGTCGGTTTTACACCAAGTATTATCCGCTCGTTTAATGGGGATCCTCCTGTGCGGCTGTCGTTTAACTCGGCGTGTAGCCTTCCATAGGTTAGACCCATGATTTTTATTTGGGTCAGCATTGCGGAGCAGCATATCAAAGTATTCGCCCTTGGTGTCATAAAGTAGTTTGGACAGCTCATCTTCTACGCGCCGGTAGTCAGCTTGATCTAGCAGATTACTCGAGAGCATGTATCGACGACGAAGTGCTCTCTTAAGCCTCACCAGATCAATAATCTCGGTTTTTGACTAAGCATAGAGTATTCGGCACCAGTATGTATTTTTCGTACAAATACCTAATAATAGCTCTTCGGGGGAGAAGATGGGGCTTTGTGACAATGGTGAGGGCGGCCACTCGAAGCTCTATGATGACGGAATGTGATCAGAACTCAGCTCAATCCTCTCTGAGATAGCAAGATTATCTGAACGAATCCCTGATAATACTACAAAGTCGAAAGCTGTGGGTGTCAGGTTCCTTCTATAGGGGTAGTGCATGGGACCACCAGTAACAAGGACCTGTATGTTAGAGCCAGGTATGCAATCCGCAAATGTTCTTCCTCTAAGGGAGGAGTTTCTAGCACCCCAGATATGGTGGTGAGCATTCCAGTCACCTGCAATCAGAAACCTGATGCTAAGCTCATCAAAGAGACTTTTAAAGTCTTGCACATTCCACCCAAAGTTAGAGGGGTAGTAGACAGCTGCAAGAACGACTTTGCTCTGATCACTGACAACTTCAACTGCAGCACACTGAACGTAGTCTAAGGAGATAATTTTGAGGTGACTATACTTTAAGCACGATTTGATGAGTATTGCTGCACCACCACGTATGCGGTCAGCAGGATGATTTACTAGGTGGATGTCGTATCCTAGCAGCCTGAAATACGACCTAGAGCAAAAGTGAGTTTTACTAATCAGCATGACGTCAATGTTGTGCACAAAGAGCTCCATCTCAAGAGCATTATTGGCCAGTCCATTGGCTTTCCAGACACCAATGCGCAGACCTATTTGACTTATTGTTGGGAGTGAGTGACAGACGTAGCAGCTGGTGCTGCTGGTAGTGTTGCTACAACATGGGCTGCTGCTGATGAGGTGACTGCTACATTGCTGGTAAACATGCGCGAGGTGAGGGCAGATGTGATGTTCATGATCTGCGTTTGCATGTCACAAAGCTTGTCAAGCTTGGCCAATAAAGCATCAAACTTGGCATCAGATGCCGTCTGAGCTAGCTGCTGTTGTGACTGCCTATCCAACAGCTTGGCCATCAAGGCTTCAAATTTAGTCTCCGTAGTCAAGTGGGCTTGCTGCTGCTGTTTTTGCCATAGATGGTCTGGTTTTTGTTGTTGCTGCATATGTTTGTACTGTTGATTTGACAGTTGATGATGGCCCTGTTGAGAATTCTGGTACAGAATTGGTTGTAATTGCTGCTGATGTTGTTTGGATTGAGGCATTAGGTGTTTCTGCTGGCTTGACTTCTGCTGTTGTTGCTGAGTAGATAGCTGCAAGAGGCTGTTGCTGTTGTTTTCGTGCCTCTTGTTGCTGCTGTTGCGGCTCCTGATGTTGTTGCTGCAAGTGGTGTTGTAACTGAGGCTGTTTCTTCCCCCCACGGGTGACATCAGAAAATGACATATTTGGAGCAACAAATGTTGTTGGTACTACTTGCGGAAGTGTGCGAATGCTAGCTCTTGGAGGGCGTTGGCTAACAATGTGTTGGTATACAGCACAACCTTTCCAGTTAGAAGTGTGAGCATCATGGCATAGGGCACACTCAGCTGGCACATTATCTGGCTTGGAGCAGTTCGTCGAAGCATGCTCCTTACCGCATTTCACACAACGGAATCTCTTTTCACAGAAGCGTTTAGTATGTCCGTACTCCTTGCATCGATGACATTGTGGCACGTCGTCATGTCTACGAGGAGCCTCAATTATTATCTTCTGCTGACAGAGTGCCTTAATTGAATAGGTCTCCTTATTATTCGCAGTAGGATTAAGCTCAACAAAGAACAAATTGAGTTCAACACCATCCGTGCGGCTTTTAATATTGTGCACGTTGTGAACCATGTGTCCCCGCCTGGCGATTTCCTGTTCTGTGTAACTTGTCGCGGTGGAGCGGTGAAGACCCCTAACAACCACTCGATATGCTCTCTCCTCCTCAAGTTGGTAGGAGTGAAAAGGGATTCTCTTGAGCACCAACAAGGCTACCACGGCTCGATGCGCGGTAGCATTGATGGTCATAACACGAACGGTTGATCCAGAGCCCGTCTTTACTATGTAGCATTCAGGTGAGATGACTGCATTTATGTCCTTGAACAGACCATTGATGTTGGTTACGCCATCAATAATGATTGGCGGAGGTTTTAACTCCCTTGGAGGGAACGGGGGATTATTAGCTGAAACCGCTGCCAGCATAGCACACGGAGGCTGAATCGCGTTCTGGTCAGGAGCAATGACAGGGCTCTGAGTAGGCTGATATTCAGAGGCTGGGGGATCATCAACGCACTCCTCATTCGGCAAATCAATACTTTCTTCTTCTGAAGCTTCATAACTAGGTTAGAGGTCCATTTCTGTCCCTAGGATAGCGAAAGGGTTCGCAACCCTGTCCAATTGGCTGGATACAGAACTGCTTCTAGATCGCAGGCCTGGTACGCTATCCATCTGCTGCTGGCAATGGTGAGATTGTTGGGACTAGCTTACGCTTTAGATTGGCAGCAGCCGGGGTTGCTTCCTGAGCAGGACGTTGCTCAGAAGTGACTGAAGCCACCCTTGGGGCAAAATTTTGGACAAAAACCTTTTATTTACCTTGTTGGCTTCAGCTATGGACCACCAGCGGTCCAAGTCTTCAGTGTCATCATCCATGCCAGAAAAGTTAATAATTTATTAACTTTAGCATAAATAAAGCACCAATTTACAATTTGCAAATAGCAAAAGTAAATGCAAAAAAAAAAAAAAAAAATTAAATAGAAATGCAATATATTAGCACAATAGCAGTAAACTACAGATAAAGTGTCTATAAATAAATAGACACAATCCCGTTATTTTTTTTTTATTAACACAAAGAGAATTGCAAAAACGCAAAATCACAGTTGACGAAAGTTCATAGAATCAGATGCGACTGCACTCTATGAAGAACAAACGCAAACTGGGAATTGAAAGGAAAACCAGCAAGTGGGAAATTGGCAGACAAACTAATACGAGCATGATTAGTTGTTAATGTGAAAGTGAAGAAAAATAACAAGAAGATGGTAGAAGTGTTAGAAAGTTAACTAAAGTTTATAAATAAATTAAAAAAAAAAAACATAAAAAACAAAAAGCCTATTCAACATTACCATTACCAGAATCTCTCAATTTGAAATTTTCCTTCCGAAAACTTACATGATTCTTGATTTAAATGGCCAATATTTCAAAGAACTTGAACTTGATGGTTGGCTATCTTTAGTTGTTCTCAAAGGTCGATTTACGTGCAGAATCAATTTTCTCAAACTACCAAATTCTTTGAAAAAAGTATTAATGAGAAAACAGATGTGTCTTCCAACAAGAATAGGACAGTAACAAAGGAGGTGGTGTTGGGTACTTTCAGATTCTTCTTTATCTCAGTTGTGAGAGAATTAATGATAAAGAGTATGTATTCTTTGAGCAATAAGCCCAATGGTGCTGTGCCTTGTTAAAACATCATCCAAATCATATTCTTGTCTTAGTGTAGGAGGTTGGAGGTACGCGTTGATTAGAAGCAGGGAATAAGAATGGCGTAACCTCAGAGGATATCATAGTGTAGACAATTTTTTTATAATTTATTTCTATATATTGTATAACTTACCTGTCTGTGGGACAGTTGTTTAGTTTCGAGTTTACAAGTGATTTTTTTAATTTTTTGAGTTCAAGGTTAATCACGTGTCTGAAAAGTCCTCTATAATCAAGATCCAATTGATACCAAAATATTTTCCGATGACATCAAAAACTTAAAAAGAATGCCTTAAAAAGGAACTGTAATCCTAAAGAAATACTTTTTATTTAGTTAAAATAAAAATCATACTTTCCTTGTGTCGACTGGATGCCGCATTTGGTTATACCGCTCGGGGCCAACAATGGGTGTAGTCTGCCAATGAATTGGCCGAAATCTCCTTCAATGTAATGAGTATGGAATTGAAATTATCCAAATGTATAACAGACTTACGATATTCTCATGTCCTCAAATAGCTAAGAATATATCTACTTAATTGCTCTAACCTTTGAAATGTTTAAGCCATTCACTTTACCGCTATTTTCCTTCTATAAGTATTTGGGAAAGTCATTTTCAAATGAAAAGAATGAAGGAATATAAAGGAAGGAATGTGGAGAAAACTGTCTATTTGCCAACGATTGCTGACAATGTTAATGACGTTGACGATGGCCATATGCAAAACGGAAACGGAAATGGTGAAATGCACATACGCATACTCATACTTACACATATTTACAAGTCATACAAAATGCTTTTAGTGCAACTTACATGCATCTTAGGTAAAGGTTTTGTTAGAATAAAAATACGTAAGAAGTCAAGGCGTGGCTATAAGAAGCAACACAATGTGTTAGCTAATGCCTGTCTATCTTTATATCTATGCACGAATATATGCATATAAACATTTATCATTACATATGAACGAGGTGTGTTCAGAAAGTAGCGGAAAGTAACTACGAAGTACAGACATATATTTTTAGGCATATCGAATACAATACAACAGTCTTATGTTGTCATTGCTATTATTAAAACTAAAGATATACAATACTACCATAATTAACGCACATTTGTTCCAGTTGACAATTGCGGGCCAATATGAAAGTTATGCTTACTGTAATATTATTTTTTTTTTTTATGAGCACTTACTGTAATGTCAACGATCCAACATTTGTATTGACCAGATATGGAATCTTTTGATCTTTTCCTGTTCCTTTCTTAAAGGTTTAGTAGTTCAAGTTAATTATGAGCCACACCTCGGATACATATGTATGTGTGGTTAGGGAAAAGGAAGTGCTAACGCAGGAAAGGATAACCATTTGAAGTAAAATTGCTTCTATATGCGTGCATTAGCAGAAACGCTTTTGCGTAATGTCAAATGTATGCGGATCAGTGTATTTGAATGTCCTGCCTGTCTGACTGTCGGTGGGTCTATCTACATGTGTGTTTGTGCATAATTGACATAAAATTTCCTGCAGTTATGTCGCCAGCTGCGCAAGACGCCACTGTTGTCCTTGCTCTCATCATCATCATCATTATTGTTGTCGTTATCTTCATTGTCGTCGACGCCGTCGAGTCAGCAGAAAATCAGCTTCCAATGGACATCCAAAGAATAAAATATAAAGTATAAGCGGAAAAAGAAGGGAATGATTGATAGAAAGAGGGGGGATTGAGGAGAAGAGTTACCGTTTTGAGGAAAATATCCATAGAAGTTAAAGCAAACGAATAAAACCCTTTTTATTCAAATTCAGCACGATTTGCCATGTTCGTTCACATTGATGTAGTAAAATCATTTTATTGCATCCTGCCACACATGCACATGTCCACACACACAGATATTTGATAGACATATCTATATATAAGTACATACGTATATGAATCCATACATAAACATATGTATAAAAGTCTCGCATAAATTTAAATGCAAATAAAGTTTTATTTCTTAAACTTGGGTTGACTCAAACTCAAAGCATCGAGCTCTGATATGACAAGAAATCAAGACAATTAGAGAACAAAAACATAAAACGTAAAAAGAAACTTTAAGAAAGTAAATTTATGAACTTTTAAGTAAATCAGATAGCAAATACATGATTAAAGTGTGATCGTGTTGAATGTTAAATTATAAAAATCAAGACAATACATTAACTTCGGTTCACCAATATTTACTTCTTAAATTCCAGATATTGTATTTAGATTTTTTTAAATTTTTTATACAAATCGTTATCGGAAAGAGACTAAGATATACAAAACTTATAATTCAAGAATGTAGTGTGGGGTAGTTTAGATTTTTATGTAGGGGCCTACAACTTCTTGTCATCAAGGAACTCTAGTTCCAATATATTATCTGTCCACAAGTGCTTTTACTGTGCAGATTCATCATGCATTTTGAGCGAGATGCATCTTGGTATTTACAGTGATGTACATACTTGCATCTGTGCAAATAGCGGATAATTTAGCGAAATTAAAACGGAAAATTTGTGAAAAATTGATGATTTAGAACAACTTGCAGTGTATGCATGTAGTTTTTCATCTCTCTTTTGCTTTCCTAATCAGTATTTTATTAAAATTATTTCTGAAACTGCTCTGTTTAGGAAAACAATGGTCACTAATATTGCATTATAATAATCGCTGTATTCTCAGCAATTGTTGACAAATTTTGGGAGAACAAATATTTTAGGTTGATGTGGCAGTATTATATTATTAATGTCACAAGTAAAACAACCTTTTTTAATTAATTTTAAATGAAGGCAAACTTATTATCTCTCGATATGAGTAATGAATTTCTTTGTTTTTCTATCTCTGAATTAATGTTACAATGTTCAAAGAAGTTGAATGTTTATTTTTGGTAATATTTAACCGTGAATCTCATATTTTTAATTCTACAAATATCTTGTCCCTTTCTTCACCTAAGCGTGGGAAGTTTCTAAAATGATCTGATGATTGATAAGATTAGTCACACTGAAAACAAAAATATGTTGTGAACTTTCCATTAATTATTAATAAATTGTACTTGTCATGAGAATTAAGATAGTTTGCTTATTTTGATTCCTTCATCGTTTACATTTAAAAGTCATGAGGCCTTTCATAGTGGTGTAAATCTTTTGTAAATTTTGTATTTATTGAGTTCATTATTGTGGTAAACGTCGTCAATATTCAATATATGTGTGTTATTAATTATTTTCGAATTAAACTTGCTGTCACCAAGGAAATCAAATATTTTGTATTTTACCTATCGAAAATTATGCAACGTCAAGAAAAAACTGGGAAAGAAATTCAAATGAATATGAACAATCGGAATAAAAAGACGGGGTAAGATAAGACGAAGAAAGTATTTTCAAAAAATATAAAAAAAGACTAACTTTGGCTATGCCGAAGTTGTAATACTCTTCACACCCCAGCGAGTGGTCCGAGGGGCCTGAAATTTATAAGGTTGGTTGCTATGGGTTAGACACTTATCCAAATTTTAAGTCGATAGTATAAAAAACAAAAAAGTTTTTCTTATAAAAACTTTCATTTGGATCCCGGTTTGCATGGGGGGTACCACTCCTAGTAGTCCGAGGGTCTTGAAATTTTCAGGGTTTGTGGATATGGGTCAGCGACTTATTGTGTCTACATTTAAGTTCAATATGACAAAAAACAAAAACAGTTTTTCTAATAAGAATTTTAATTAAAAAGGGGGTTTGTATGGGAGGTACCCCTCCTGATAACCTTAGGATCATGAAATTTATATGGTTGGTGGATATGGACCAGAAGCTTATAGTGTCCAAATTTGATTCGTCAAAAAACAAAAAACTTTCTCTAATAAGAATATTAATTTAAAAGGGGGTTTGTATGGGAGGTACCCTAGTGGACAACTAGTGGTCCGATTCAGCTGATTCATGAACTTCACCGGCGTGAAGAGTATAAAAAGCGAGAGAAATTAATAACAAACGAGACAAAGAAAACGATTAAAACCAACGCAAATGTTGGAATTCAATCAATCTTTCATAAAACTAGCAAGTTTATAGGAAATAACACTGAAAAACTATTCAATGGAATAAAAAAATTAAAAACTAGATCAGGATGTAAAAATGTTAAGGATTATATTATTGAAACCAAGATGTATACATTGACTTAAAAGAAAAAAAACGTATAGCCAATTTACAAGATGCCAAAAAGAGTTATGTGAACAATAAGTATAAGAAAAGTTGAATTTGAATATAACCGTGAACTTTTGACATATGAAGAGAAAATATTTAAAGAAAAATGTCGATTTTGAAAACAGTTGCTATACTATATTATCTGAGAAATATACAGAATTGTCAGACAAATTGTATAAGAATATTTTGAAAATGAATCAATGAACATTTAGAGCTGATTCGATATCAGAAGAAATTTATAACAAATATCAAGACACTGTTTATACTCTTCACGTTAGAAAATATTATTATAAGTTTGTCATGAAGTTTGTAACACACAGAAGGAGACTAAAGAAAGTATATATGTTTGTGATCAACTCGATGAGACGAGTTGAATTAGCCATGTCCGTCTGTTCGCACTCCTAGTCCTTCAGTTTTTGAGCTAGAGAGCTAAAATGTACATCGGTTTCTATTTGCCAAACGCCGGTCAAGTTCGTGAATCAGCCAAATCGGATCACTAGGGGGTACCTCCCATACAAATACACTTTAAATGTTCTTATTAGAAAAAGTTGTTTGTCTTATTGAACTGAAATTTGGACACTATAAGTTTCTGACCCATATCCACCAACCATATAAATTTCATGATCATAGGGTTACCAGGAGGGGTACCTCCCATACAAACTCCCTTTTTAATTAAAATTCTTATTAGAAAAACTGTTTTTGTTTTTTGTCGTATTGAACTTAAATTTAGACGCAATAAGTCGCTGACCCATATCCACAAACCCTGAAAATTTCAAGACCCTCGGACTACTAGGAGTGGTACCCCCCATGCAAACCGGGATCCAAATGAAAGTTCTTATTATAAAGGCTTAGAAATACTGCTGTCAATTCCATCATAACCGGGACACTTTTTATTTAACTTTTTGATTTCCATGCGGACTTCGTGTGGCGAAATGACAAAATAGGGTACCGTAATTTGGCAAGGCTCATCTAGGAAGTTCTTAGTTACCGTGACGTCTCTTCTATCAGCAAGATTCATCACTATGAGTTGTTGGTATTCTTGATTGGGATTTATTACAGAGGTTAAAATTGAATCCCACCATTTTATTTGGATCAGCACTTCGTAATAAACTATCGAAGAAATCCCTACGTGCTTGTATTATGACATTACAGGGGTTAGATGTAGACCTTTTCCACGCAAGTGGCTTCACGTCTACTACGCATAAAGCGACGTCGCAATCTACGTTTTAGGTTAACTAAGTTCAAAATCTCTGTTTTTATAAGTGGGCTGGCTGTGCCAAATGAAGGAGGGTGAATCTGAACTAGAGTGGCTCGTTCAGCAACTAAGTAGATGCAGCGATTCAATAGCTCAACCGCATAATCCACATATTTATGGCATGGTCGTATCAAGGGGGGAGGTGGGAAATGGGGCACCTGCCCCTCAAGGTTTCCAACTTGATCAAACTTTTATCAAATAAATTTATAAATGAAATTTGAAATCACTTTTATTAAGTGATGCTTTACGAAATATCCAAACGCTTTGAATATTTATTTCATCAAACAATGTATTTGAGATGCACACATAAACAATTCACTAACATTAGAATATGCAAACAATGAATAAAATTATCATTTTTTTCTTTAAGTGTTCGAACATTCCTTGTTTTCGAGCATTTTGCACATAACTGTTTCTTGTTATCGAACAATTTTAAACAAGTCCTTATGAAGGCTATTCTAGTTTAATGCAGTTAACAATCAAACTTGTCTTGTTTGATCAATGATGTCAAACAATACAAAGAGTATAAAAGGAGATCATTGATAAGCATTAGATCACAAAGTCAAAGTGAAATAAATAAAGTAAAAATTAGTATTTTTATGAACCGCTCGTCAAAATCCTGTGGAAAAAGTGTCCTTAGTTGAGCGAAAACATTTTGAAAAAAAAAAATGTGTTTGAAACTGTAATAAGTTTCATTACTTCTGCTTTTAACTTCTTCTTTTGCTTCTGAAGAAGTTAAAAGTATATAGGGAGAAGCAAACCTCCCTGTATATTCTTATAAGTTTCAAAACAATGTTCAAATTGTCTGTTTTTCTTCCTTATTCATTGCCAATCTGAATGTGTTGATAGATATTTGCGAGCTCTGTTAAAAATACATAGTGAAGTGCAACTGTTTAGTTAAACTTTGACGATGGATATCAAAAAATTTCTCGTTGGTAAGACTTACCAGATTTTTTAAATAACATTGAACTACCACGCAAAATATATTTTTCCCCCCAAGATTAAATCTTGGCTACGCCCATGCTTTAGGGCCAATAAGTTCAATGTTGAGATTAAGTTTTTTCTCCACTGTGCGTCTGAAAGTGGAGATGCACGCGTTGTAAGGCAAAAATCGGTGCTTAGATGCATATGCCAAAGAAGTAGTAGTCACGTCAATGAGGGGAATATGATCCGAACTAATATCAAGACAGTCAGAAATGGTGAGACAGTTGGAATGAACTCCTCTATATACTGAAAAGTCCAGAGCATCTGGGGCTCGGCCATTGTACGGGTAGTGAGTTAGAGTATCAGTCGCCGGCACCTTATAAGAGGTAGTTACTATTATTTCTTGAATGATCTTTTCTCTCGGGGTAGATCTCCTGGAACCCCATAATTGATGTTTTGCATTCCAGTCGCCTGCAGCAAGGAACTTAACGCCCACCACGCCGAACTAGTCTCTGTACTACCATTCCGATAGAGTATGGTTTGGTAGACTATATACTGCATGCTTCATGCTTTGTGGTGACTGCTAGAATGGCAGTTTGCAATGCATCAGTACGAACGGGAGTTTTTGAATAGTGTTTTATGGCGGTTCTGATGAGAACAGCAACTCCTCCTCTCGTGTGGTTAACATCAGGGTGATTCTTCGTGTAAAGATAGTAACCATGAAGCTTATAATTTGATCTGCAACAAAAGTGCGTCTCATTGAGAAGCATGACATCGATGTGATGCTGGTGGATGAACAATTATAGTTCGCTTGCTTGACGAGAGATTCCATTGGCTTTCCAGACACCAATGCGCAAGCCTATAAGAAGCGCTTCAAGCACTTGTTTCAGCTGTACAATAATTTGCATTGCACTACATCGTCACGGAGACGGTGTCGGTCCTCGACTTTGATTTTAAGCCTGCAAAATAAAGAGATAGAGGGGTTGTGGATGTTTCACAGCACACGTCCCATTTTTCCCAACTGAGTTTTTATTCGCTCAGTTGGGAAACAGTACGGGTGACCTTTCACCACCACTTTGTGCGATCTCCCTTCTTATAGCTGATATGTGTGTATTTCCTCTAGTAGAAGCCTATAAATAGTTTGATAGGCGTTATCATCTTTAGGTTCAATCTAACTGTCAGTAGTAGGAGATGAACTTATTTTTTTGCTGCTTCTTGGCAATATCAGGATATTCAGTCAGTTTCCTTTTGCCAGCAGACAGTTTTGTATTGTTATATATATTTTTTTAATTTTCTTCATTGTACGTTAAAAGCGGTAAGTAAGAACCGCTAAGTTACTTGTGCACAAAAACCAAATGCGCACAATAACAATAGAAATGCAACAGCAAATAAAGTAAGAAGTTTGTCTGATTTGCAATCGACAAAAAGACTCACTATATTAAACTAAGCAAGTTGTTGTTGCTTAACTGAGGCGTGGGAAAGAATAAATAAAATAATAAATTTCCGTTTTTGATAAGATTTGGAATAAGTACTTGCATAAACAACTGTATAAATTGCGACTGAACACGAAGAGAGCTAGATCACGAATTTTAATTCATAAAAGTTTCAATATTTGAAATTTATTATTTATTATTTTAACCTATTGTATATAAAAACCGTTTATAAATACGTAACTTAGACAAAAAAAAACAATTATGCGTAGAAGTCGTTCAAATATACTCGTAGTTCGTTATTCAAAAGATGCAAACAGAAAACCTTTACGTCTTACAAATGGAACCGAAGTAGAAAGGAAAATCATTCCGTCTAATAGAGAGAAAATTAATTTATTGCGAAGAAATAGAGAATTGTGTCTTGAACGTGAAGTTCATCATAGTGTTGACCTGGATAGACCTCATCTTGTCGTTTCAATAGGTACAATGTCTGTTGTCTGCGAATATGAAAGATGAATCAAAAGGCCAGTATTGTATACAAAAAGAAGGAAATTTGGCGGAAATTCGTCCTCCACTGGAACGACTATACTCTCTTTAAGTATGACCATGCGAAGGGGAGTGGATCGCTTATACCAAATAATTTAAATCCGATTTTAAATTTTTTGCATCACAAAACGCATATTTCATTGATGTGGTAAACACAACAAAACAAAGAATAGAACGAACTTTTGGCAAAACAACAAAAAAATGAAAATGGCAACATAACAACAAAATACACGCGCTCGCAATGCAACAGCTTAATATGACGGCAAAAATTTTTCGGTTTCTTCCGATGACATCAATTGCGTATTTCCTTTCTACACATTTTTGCAACAGCAGATATCATAAGAACAGTTATATTTTATAAAAAAAAAACTAAAAACAAAAAAGGTTTCGCCTCTGTTGCATTGGCTACTATGCATTGCATTTTTTTATTAACAGCAAAGTGAAGAGATTTTTGCCACTCTACAGGCCTAATTGACACATTCTTAAACATGCCACTGGTTTTCATTTCTAGTGTGCCCACGAACGTTGCGTTATATTGCATGAGGGAGAGAGAGAGAGAGAGATAAAGATCATGTATTGTATTTAGTGTGTATGTGTGTCATGAGGAGCGTGTTTAGTTGTATTTGTAAAAACTTTTAACTGATTTTGCCCCAAAATATTCAATAGATTTTAATAAAGAGTTTATTGGGCACATCTACAAATGAAAACTTGGTCCAAAAAGAATGCATTTGGTGCAATATCTGCACTATATGGTAGATAATCCATCAACTCGAGATTTTTGATAAAAAAAAAACCTCCTCAGTGAACCAACGTGTGTCAGTTCGCATAGTCGTGGTAAAGAATGATTCGTCTTCGACGGTTCGATTTCGTCAGTTCATTGAACACTTATGACAAACAAATGGTTGTATATCATTCACAATTGACACTCCTACATTGCTGCAACACCACATGTCTGGGATTGCGAAGCAGCAGGCGACCATTTTCTTCGAAGTGCTTAACCCTTGGTGGACTTAGCTTATCTTCGAAGACCCAAGATTCTTTGAGCGATCGTCATTTATGTGGCATCCAATACGAAGAAATCTTTTTGACGGCCAAAAGTACATGCATACTGGTGGAACTAATGCTTAAGGAAGCCTCAATCTTACGACAAGTTATGTGCCGGTCTTGAAATATCATCTGATATTCGATGACCTTCACAAAATTTCAAAATTCACAAAATTTGTCGGTAAGTTAACCGCGCCCACGATTGAAGTCTAAAAACCATCTATACTCGTATACCGTGGATTTCGATTTTGCTTTATCGCGAAAACTAGAATGAAGTTCATCTATCCATTCTTTTTGAAATAAATAACGTTTAAAGTTGAAAATACTCACGGTTCAATTCCATTTTGTGACTAATGCCCGATTCAGACTGAGTATAAGCAACATTTCAGGGCTGCTTTGGGTCCTTTGAAGCAACATTTATTCTGCTGCAAAAGTGAAAGAAAAAATTTCAGTAGCTAGGGCCTTTTTTTACAAAATGTCCATTTTAATTGTCACAATTAGCCACAACCTTCCATTTATATGTATAACCAAAACAAAAACCGCTGCTTTTTAAAGCGAAACCTCTGTGTAAACGTTCGTTGAAAAATCAACAATTGTTAAGTAGTATGAATCGGGCATAAGATACATTTTTGTTTTACAAACGCCTGCAAACAAAAAAAAAAAAGAAGCTGAGTATTGTTATGCTAAATAATTTCAAACTTCACGATGCATTTCTAGGTAGTAAACTTCATAAGTGATAATCAGAAATCGGTGTACAAATAAAAACTTTCTTATTTTAAAATTGTGTTCGCCTCTTAAAATATTTAAAGAATAATTAATTATTTTTTTTGTATTCAAGTTTAAAATTATTTCTTTCTTTCTTTTTGCATAATTTCACCTCGAAATCTCTAGCAATTTTTTACCACGTTAATATAGATCAATTAAGAGATGTGTACTTCAAATGTTCGAAAACAATAACTTTCCGCTAATACTCGTATATTACATCACAGGATCATAGTTAACCAAATCGGATAACATCTTTGCCTCACCATATTAAACTGTCTCTGATAAGAAAATAAATAAAGGTGATTGGTAATTTTAATAAGGTTATCTTTTATGATCTATGTTCATGGTAATGTTTGAGAAGAATTGAACTGTAGAACAAAAACATCGTGCCAATAAAATGTTCATGATCATCATGGTTCAATCATTCTATTATTCAGTAACATATAAACAAATAGACTGATAGCAGAGAAATCGACTCCAAAGAAGGCTGAGTCAGATCTATCTGCACGCAATATGCATTAAATGTAATAGAAATCATACAATTATTTACATTTCTGGTATTTAAGAAATTTCAAAATTAGTATTATGTACTTTTTAGTTAAATTTACTAGAAAGTCAAGCATTGCATTTCTACATAAGAATTAATGCTTTTATTATTGTAACAAAGTAGTAGTTTAACTTTAAATAAGTTTTGTGGAATTGTTTCCAATTAATTTTACTTATTTTTATTTAAATGATGGTAATATATATGACAATCTGCGCTTATCCCTAGTGACGTCCATTGCATGTTCCACGGTTTTAATGTTTTCAAACAAATTTCTACAGCTAAAAGGTAAGAAGTTTTATTAATATGCAATTAACTGATAACTGGCCTGAATGTATTAAGTGACATTTTTATAAAATGTGAATTTTCAAGCCTCGCCAATAGTTATAATGATATGATAAATTCTGACAGTATTTATAATACTCGTATCCATTTTAGGAATTGTATTAATATAAGTGTCGTAGATTCTATATTAGTAATAGACACCAAGGTTAAGAATCCTTAACTAACTTTCAGTTACATACATATATGAATAGAGTTCGCAGACCACCTCTTGAAAATATTCTTTTGGGACCCTATCAAACCGTTAATCATTTTTCGTCATTCTGAAACCAAACGTTCATAGAACAGGGATTGTAACCTCATATTGATGTACTTGACTTATTTCAGCCGAATCTTTTTTTTAAATTTTTGATTTCACAAAAAATTGTTAGTTTGGTAAAAATGTTGAAAAGTTATGGAATACTAATTGTGGAAATTGTTTTGCAGACTCCCAGTAATGGCAATATGAGCCCCCACGGGATTTAAGAATCTCTGGTTCTGATGAACGGCATGTGTTGCTTATGAGAACATACAAGTATACGTACATAAGAGTTGAACCTATGGATGAAATGAATTGAAAACATTTATCGGTACGTTTAGACTTCTGAATGAATGTCTTTATTTGGTATATTCAAAGAATATTTTCAATGCTCTGATAACTTTACATTCAGAATTTTTGTAGTAAATCAAAAACGGCGATGCATTTTATTTTAATAAGTGATTTTTTCTGCTTATTTGGGCTGATGCCTACCCAAGTGAACTTATTGCTTATTATCAAATGAGAATTTGTGTATTAAAACAGACAAATTGCCATAAATGTATTACTGAAGGCTATAATTAATGGTCATCTATGTCAGAACCGAACTGACTTGAATGGGTACGTTTATCGGGCAGGAATTGGACGAAATGCAATGTATGTAAAGGTGTTGGAACAATAATTGAACCTTTTATGACTCCGAAAATAGTCCAACCATTATTTTTAATGAAATCGCTATCAGACGAAATATTCGAGGCGTTTAAGTAGATGATGATGGTATTATTAACAAGAGTGTACTAAATGTGAGAGCACCAAATATTTGGAACACCAAATGAGTGAGCTTCACATGGTGCAAATTCAGCCATCATCATCAACTTCACTGATGATGGATGATACTAATGAAATATTGAAGAAATCCAAATGGTTGGATTCAATTTTCATAGCGGTGCAAGAAGTAAGTTTAAGTGTTATTTGTATTAAATGTATTTTGATATAAAAATTTAATAAATAAACTTATTAATGTCTTTAAATTTTTGGCGAGTATATGAAATATTGGCATAAGAATTGAAGTTTCAAGATCTTATCTGGAATTTTTGTTAGAATGTTGCTCATTTGGAATGAACATTTTGGAAACTTATAAGGTGGTAAAATGTTGTGAAAAGCAGAGAGAATATCAGTTAGATCCACTCATGTTGAATTTTTTCAAAGCCTGACGAAGGGCTTGTGTATGTGTGCACAACCAAAACAAAGAACAGCTGACTGTTTGAAAAAAAAACAGTGTAATCACCTAGTTTTAAAACACCTAATTTGAAGGAGTGTAACCACGCTATTAGTGCTAGATATAATTTCTTAATATGCATGCCGTTTAATTTATAGAGATTATCGTTTGTCAAAGCAAGGAATCGCAGTCCATTACTACGCATATTGAGAACCCTGTGATCATTTCCTATTTCCGAATGTGTAGAATTAGTTTAATTTAAAGGAATTATTATATATATATATTTTTTTAATGACCAATAAATATGTATATTATGAATTAAATAATAATTTTGTATTTCCTTGAATTTCATTCCTGTGCACTAATTTGGTGTAAAATAAAAAATGTTTGAATGCATCAGCAGCATCACAAGGCCAATTGATCTCACCTACTTAGTTCTGGTTTTACACTTTAATATTATATCGTTTTTCATTTTACGTCTAACTTATAAGCGTCACATTGTATGAAAGTAAGTTTTATGAAACAATATTCCCATCAAAACTGAAGCTTAATGAGCTAACCATCTCCCTCGGGGATTGTCACCTTGTCGGGGTGAGGGGGCACAGTAAGTGTAATGAATCAGAGAGCGATGCCGGCGGTAGCGTAGCTACTGGTAGGACCGGTAAGGACGAAGAGGAGCACTGAAGCTAAGAACAATCCACAACGTGGGTCTGGTCACGTAAGGGTTCTTGCAGCACCCATCAGATACTGCCTTAAGTTTACAACTTATCGTATGGAAGCTGCAAACCAAAACTGATTTTTCATCAGAAATAAACATGGATTCAACAACGATAGATTACGGGTCTCCAAGTGGTATCCTTGAAATAGAAAATCCACCCGCTTCGGCGGCAGGCACATCGGATTTGGAGGTGCCAAATTCTCAAACAACCCATCAATTTAGTACTGGAGAACAACATCTTTTCCATGAAACACAAAATTCTCATCGGTTCCTGGAACGTGAGGACACTCTATGAAGCCGGCAAATTACAACAAGCCGCTAACGAAGCAAGTAGACTGCGAATACAAATTCTTGGTATGAGAGAATGTAGGTGGAATGGTAATGGAGAGACTGTACTTACTACTGGCGAAAAGTTTCTATACTCTGGCAGAGGTGAGAACGACATACATCCCGACGGAGTGGGTATTTTGCTCAGTAAGCGCATGAGTAAGTCTCTCCTCGAATGGAAGCCTATAAACGAGAGAATTATATGGGCTCGCTTTAAAACAAGAGCACGGGAGGTCGCCATAATTCAAGTGTATGCACCCAACAACACATCAAACGATCAGACAGTAGAAGGGAAATGGCTTAAATTCAAATCTTCTGTTTTAAGGGTGATTGAAAAAGTACTCAGACTTATACCAAAAGAGCGAAAAATATGGATGAGTGATGAAACATAGAGGATAATAGAACAGAGAAGAGGTGCCAAGCGCAGTCGAGATGAGGCAAGAACAACAGCTCAAAAAGAAATTGCAGAGAGGAAATATAACGAAATCAATAAAATAGTTAAAAAATCGTGTAGGCGAGATAAGAGAAATATGTACAACAATTTATAATAGCTACAGAAGCTCAAACAGCTGCTGAAAATAGGGACATGCGGGCCTTATACAATACCACTCGCAAACTGGCTGGGAGAAAATTTCGGCAAACTCGTGCAATTCAAAACAAAGACGGAAAGGTGCTTACAACAATTGACCAGGAACTTGACCGTTGGAAAGAACACTTTGCTGAAACTCTCAACTTCCCATCACCGGCACCTAATTCATTCACATTAAACAACGACAATTCTTAACGTTCAAGTCGCCTGGCTAGCCAGCCCCCAACTACAGGAGAAATTGCGGAGGTTATATCTACGCTAAAAAAATGATAAATCCCCAGGAGAAGACCGTATTGTTGCCGAGATGCTTAAAGCGAACGTCCAATTAACTGCAGAAACGCAACAACCCTTATTCGCTCAAATTTGGGAGGAAGAAACAGTACCGGATGAATGGCTAACGGGTACTATTGTTAAAATACCGAAAAAAGGAGACCTTTCGCTGTGTTCCAATTACAGGGGCATAACCTTGCTGTCAATACCATCAAAGGTGCTTTCCAAACTGCTGCTGAATAGGATAAATGAGAAGCTAGACTCAACGCTAAGGAAGCAGCTGGCTGGCTTCCGACCAAACAAATCATGCATCGATCAGATAAACGTCCTGCGAATTATAGTAGAACAAGTGAATGAATGGCAAGCATCGGTGCATTTGACCTTTATCGACTATAAAACCGCTTTCGACAGCATTTTTCGTGAAGCTATCTGGGACGCTTTAAGGCGACGGGGTATGTCATCTAAATACATCAGCCTGATTAAATCGCAGTATGATGGATTCAAATGTAGAGTCTTGCATAATGGCTGCTTATCGGAGAGCTTCAACTCAACCTCAGGGGTTAACAAGGATGTATGCTTTCGCCGATATTGTTTTTAATTGTTTTGGATAATATCTTGACGCAAGCAATTGATTCATCACGAAGAGGCATCCAAAGGTCTTTAAGAGGTCAACTAAAAGAACTGGATTATGCGGATGACATTTGTTTGTTGGCGACGAGAGCTTCAGACATGCAAGAAAAACTAACCGAACTACATACAAAATCGTAAACAGTCGGCTTAAATATTAACACCAATAAAACTAAGAGCTTGTCGACATCAACCCGTGCGGACAACACTGATCCGTTGGTACTGAAGTCATCGAGAAGGTAGACGAATTTTGTTCCTTGGGTAGCGTGATCACACCAAATGGCGGAGCGGAAGTAGATATACAAAGCAGAATAAGTAAAGCCAAAGGTGCACAACATTTTGAAGTCTCCGATTCTATCAGCCGTAACGAAGCTGAAGATTTTTAACTCCAACGTAAAAGCTGTGCTATTATATGGATGCGAAACTTGGCTCACCACCGTGGCATTAATGAATAAAATACAAGTTTTCGTTAATGGATGCTTGCGCAAGATCTTGCGCATTTGGTGGCCTAACATTATATCGAATGAAGAGATACTCGTACATAGAAGATGCAACCAAGATCCAGTAGCGATTGAAATCAAACGACGAAAATGGAGATGGATTGGGCACACTTTACGTAAACCACCCGCAGACATCGCCATGACTGGAATCCTGACTCAAGGCAACCGAAGACGTGGTCGACACAGAATGTCATGGAGGCGATCATTAGAGAAGGACATACGGGAAACGGGAACAAGCTGGAGAGAATTAAAGGCCCTGTTACGTGACCGAATCGAACCGATGGAGAAACTTTGTTGAGGTCCTATGCTCCGCTATGAATTAAAGGACAAAGAAGATCTTCTAAATGCGAGTATACGTAAATGTAAAGATTTTCATTCTGATTTTGGGGATGTAGAGGATGTGAGTAAGGGAACATGTTAATTTGCACAACATTTGCATAAATTTGAGGTTTTCCTTTTTGTGGTGATAATTACTTTTCGCAATAACAAAACGCATAAAAGGAAAGATGTAAAACCGCACTTATTAGCCGTGATTATTTTGTATTATTATGCAACAAAAATTCGCAATACAGATATATACATACGAGGGGGACCCAAAAAAAGGGAATTTCGTCATAACTTCTTTATTTCTTAATATTTTAACACCAAATTTTGATCACCTTCAAAGTATTCTCCATTGACCACAACGCACTTCTCCAAACGATTCTTCCATTGTCCAAAACAGTTTTTAAATTCACTCATCGGAATGGCCTTTAAGCGTTCCAGCGATTTTTGTTTCACCTCCTCTACAGTGGCAAAACGCTTTCCTTTCATATTCCTTTTGAGTCTGGGGAACAAAAAGAAGTGACAGGGGGCTAGATCCAGTGAGTATGGGGGGTGGACAATCGGTGTCATGGCGTTTTTGGTCAAAAATTTCTTCACGGGAAGGGCGGTGTGGGCCGGCGCGTTGTCATGATGGAAGAACCAGTCGATGCAACCCTTCTCATGTGCAAATCTTCGGATAAAATTCTCTGAATTGAACTCCATGACATTCCTGACATCTCACAGAGTTGATCAATGGTTTGGCGACGGTCTTCACGAACGAGGGCATTGATTTTGTCGACGTTTTCATCAGTTCTTGACGTTGAGGGGCGTCCTGAATGAAGTTGGTCTTCAATAGACATTTCTCCATTTTTAAAACGTGAAAACCAATCGTAAACTCTGGTTTTACTTAGGGCTGCATCCCATAAGCAGTCTTAAGCATTACAATAGTTTCCGCGGCCGATTTCCCCACAAAATTTCACAGCCGCGCGTTGTTCTCGACAATCTTCCATTACGTTTTCGCCGAAATGTAAAAAGTTGTTTTACTAAAAAAAATCTCACAAGCGAACCGATGCACTCACAGCGCACAACTTTGTACACTGACGAAGATGGCGTGACACTAACGGACATGTGGTCAAACAATAGGTTCCCCCACTCTCCCCCCACCACAGCGTAATTCCCGTTTTTTTTTTTGGGTCCCCCTTGTATGTATACATACATACAGATATATAGTCAGGATATAAATGACAGAATGTATTAAAAATATTTCATTTTAATTATGTACAATAAAATAAGCAACAATAGCAGCAATGATATTGTAGTCATAATAAAATAGTGAAAGAAAGATGGCTCATGATGAGAATGATGCTCGACCATATACACTCCGCGTCAAAAAAAAGATAGAACACTGATTTATTTGAATATAGTATTTGTTTCAGCTCTATAGCTCAATAACTGAGAGCATAGCATGCATAACTACAGGCGGATCAACAGCCAAATATGAATTAATACATACTTACTTTTCCTCACACTATTCATTTATATACAATAGATATACTATGTAGGTGAATATTTTATGGGGCCACAGAAACATAATTTTATACTTTTTAAAAAATTACTTTTCAACAAATATTTGAATTCGTTTATGTGCCCAACAAAAAGACAGAAAACCCTTATATTATGTATATACGTATGTACATATTTACTATATTATTTCTTATATTACGAGTATATTAAAAAAAAAAAATTCTTTGATAAGTTAGAATAAATACTTATTTAAGGAATTTGGAAGGAATTTAAATAGCTTTTTGATGTATGTTTTAGACTTCTAGGCATTAACTTCTGTAGTTATTATTATTATTATGAGTTTTCAACAGTATGGCTTGGCGATGGCTTTATGATATGATGTGATATGATATGACATCTTGAAACGATTGCATTGGAGTACCAAGCACTTTATTACCAATCAAATTAAGTACATCACAGCTTTTCTGTCTTTGTGCAGCGAACTTTACTTCTGTCTATAGTAAATTTTATTTTAGATTTCCGATATATCACTGCGAATAGTTCATAATTCTCGGTTCAATAATAACTGGATGTAATAAGTGTTAGCCGTCTAATAATTCGCACTATTCTAACATTTTTAGGTCAGTCAGGTCAAAGATTTTGTCGCGGAGTGTTCATTTTGCAATAGTTGCAATGAATTTGCGGTTGTTGAAAATACAATTTTATTGTCATATGGAAAGGTATTTCTCGCTTTTGTGTTTGGTTCACGCAGCGTATGATTAATAACGGCTTTTGGCCAATTAAAACTGTTAAATGCGATTTATGAAATGCGTAAAAGTTTTATCGTCTCTTACCTTGCCCTAGTAGTTTATCACTCCCTTTTTCTGATTCAAACATACTTTCCTGGCCTGAATTCCGTGTGATTAATCAATTTTAAAATCCAAAGTGGCATGAGGCCGATGGATGGAGGATGAAAGGAAGTTGCCTTCCATAAGCCGAAAAAGCCACTCACAAATGCCAAATTATTAATTTGAATGTGGGTGGGTAGGTGGTTGAGTTATTGCTTGGTTGGATGGTCATGTCGGGAACGATCCAATGGATAAGTCCAGTAGCAATTGTTTTTGGTTGTTTATTGCTAGAAAATTTTGCCAAGAAAAGTTCATAGAAAGTTAAGGTAGATAGGAGGAGTGTTTCTTAAGAACACTCTCACTTTTAGTTCAAAAAACAGCTTACTACTTATATATATAGTTTATACCTAACTCAGTAACTCTCATTAGGTCTCTCTACCAAAGCAAAAAAGCTAAACATTATCTAACACTTTAAACCTCCATTGAGGTCAAATGAAGATAATAGTGATGGTTATGATGATGAAATGAATGCATGATTGCATGAGCAACTGAATAGTTGAAAGATATTGGCTTGACTTTCCCCGATTCAGTCAACCAAGTAATAAAATCGACAAGAAAAAAGTACAATGGCAATATTGGCAACAGTGGCAAAAACAGTACTTGTCCAAAATTTTCTCTACTTATGTTAGTAGTTTTACTTTCCTTTTAAGCTTCCATATGCTTGCCACACGCGGCTTACCTTGTTGCCTGCGACTGGCACTGGCACACTCATTTAATCGACATTACATTCCATTTTTGGCTTAAAACCAATGGCAAAAATAAATGAAAAAAAATCAACTAAGAAGAGAAAACAGAAAACTCTTGGCCCTGTCTATAGATTTTTCCCTTAGTGCAGTTCCGTTTCTTAGCTCCTATTGTTGTTACCAAGACCATTATAAAATGTGTTGCAAAAAGCACTAAAAAGTTGCTTATGTTAAGTTAAAGTCAAAGAAGCTGAATCTAAGGCTAAAACCAAAGTGAATAAACATATTTGGTATTGTCACCAAATTCACTCAAAATGGGACGAGGGCATGGCAGAAAGAAGTATTCTACTCTTATTCCAGCTGCTTTTAATTTTTATATCTTCTGACTTATATTTAGAATTTTCTTCTCTCTTACTTTCTACTTACTACGTTTGTGATTGTTTTTGTTTTTCATATTTATTTTTTATTTTATTTTGAACGGTCAAAAGGACCAGACAGAGTTGGAAAGAAGTCCAAATGATTCAAAATTAGTGACTACAAGACTACAAGTCCAAGTTCAAATAGTGGAACTAATGAAAGAATCTAAGAAAAAAGAAACGTAAGAACGTCGAAATGTAAGAACATAATAACGAACATTTGAACGAAAGAATGAAAAGTTGCCAGTAAAAGTTTTTCATAAAATTTGAAAAGTTGTGATTTATTGTCAATAGACTAAGTTCTTTTAAAAGCATGTAGATATATGTAATATATATGTGTGTATGTATGTGTGTGTGTGTGTGTATGAGTGTATTATTTTATAAAATTGTTTAACATCAAAGCATCTAGAGTTTGAGTTCGCTTATTCGTTCCGGCTACGCTTATTTGTTGCCAAAACAATTTAATTTCTTGTGACAATTAAAATTGGGTAAATACATTTAAGATGATCCAATATGACCTTTTTATGCTCTACACTACTATTGTAAGTATGTACTAAATTACGCTATACCTTAACATTCTTATACACATAACGAGAGAATATGTATAATGATTATTTTATTAATGACTATTTTCGACTTTGATGAAATAAGAAGTTGGACAGCCAATTCAATTCAATTTGATCAATTTCATATGCATATCAATAGATTTTATATTGTAGTCATTTTTTAATATTTGCTTGTGTTGTAATTAATAATGGCAAATTGAATTTATTTTTCGTTAATTTATTCACGTTATTTGAATTGCTTGCAGTATTTTAAACAATTTTGAATATTTTCGGAATTTCTAGCTTTTTTTCATATATAAAAAATTTTGTATTATTCATGTAGTTTTGTTTCTTTAATATTTATTTTATTTTATTTAATTTTTAGGGTTCCGTACTCATAGGGAGCTAACCTATTACTAAGCTTACGATGTCCGTCCGTCCGTCTCCTGCTCTATTTCATGAACCATAATTGGTAGAGAGTTGAAATTTTCACTTGTTTGTAGAACGACAAATACTCAAAATACACATTTTTAGAAGCATTGTTCTTTAATTTAACATTTTGTTTAACATTCTTTTTTTTAGTATACTTTTAAGCTGTAATTGTAGTACACTTTTAGGCTGTTAAATATGCAAATAATTTAATATTTTAAGCAAAAAATCTTGTACGATGTGTGCGATTCCGACTCACACTTGTTTGATTTTTTTTGATATTTGAAATGATATTTTATTTAATTAAAGTATTGTATTTGATTCCTAAAGTACTTATTTTATCTTATGTAATATGCAGTGCAATTAATACTTTTGGTTAATATATGTGAAATTTAAGACATAATACTATTATATTTAAATTAATGCATTTAAATATTTTGTACTTTACTTGAATTAGTTTAAGTTTGTAAAGATTTTTTTTTCTTATATTATTTTTTCAATGGTATTTTATAAAGTATATATTATATTTGATTAAATATACCAAAGAGAAGAAATCTAAATAAATTAGTATAAGTATTGCATTTCCTTCTCATTCCATATTTTAGTATTTAGTATGAGTTAGCAAAGAATTACAAATTAAAGTCATTGTAAGTACTTAGCATAACAACAGGAAAAAGTTGGTTGTCAAAGAAGTAAAAGAGCAAAAATGTTAAAAAAGGCAAAAATCTTAATTAAATTCATTTGTCTTTAAAAACATTCAAAATAACTTTACTAATTGTAGCTCAAGTGCACTTAAACACTTACACGCTCAAAGTATTTTAGTTAGTATGTGATTTAGTGAGACAAGAAATGAGAATGAGATACATAAGTACTTACATATTCTCATCCAGACACACACACACACACACACACACAGCAGGAAAATTTTATGTAAATTTTAGTGGGTGCCGCTAGGAGTGCTGTTAAACTGAGGAAAGTCCATGTTGAATGTTGAAGTGGTGGACAGCAGCAGTTTTCTGTTTGAAGTTACCACTTAAAGTTTTAGGCGTCATTAATGCCCTGTGGCATGTACTTACCTGAAATAAAGAAAATAAGAGAGGTGATGTTACCTGTCTTCAGGGAGATGATGGTCATCGCACCACAAAATAAGAGGAAAATGAGTAATAGAACAGCTTTTTATAGGATGGACGTGACTATATATATCCTGTATTTGTAAAAGTAAATCATGAACAATAAAGAGAAGAGTATTTTTTTCTTTTAACAACTGTTAGAGAGTAGGGTTAAAATGATGGAATTGCACTTATTCATATGTGTTTTTGTTATTTCATTTGGTGTTGCATAAGTCACGTGTTTCCAGTCTGCTCCAGTTTCTAGTATCTTAAGGGCTCCACCTCAGAGCTCTAAAGTGCGATTTATCTTTTTAAAATTATCAGAGTTTGATATGAATAACTTATTATACATCTTTAGTAAGTCGAGGTTTTCATTCCGTAATTATATATTGATTGATATAAAGTTGGAAGAACATTTGTTATTGTGTAGTTATTTCGATATTTATGATTTAGAGATGTAAAGACTTAAAATTATAAAATTACTAGCAACCCGACCCGGCTTAGCACGGGTAGCAGAACATTGTTTTTCTGTCGTAGTGTCGTATCAGCCTGTTGCGTCCGGAGAAGCCAGCAGCAAAAACAGGTTACTTGCTGCTGCTTTGACCGAAAGCAACAGCAAAGCAAGATCAAAAATTATAAAACGACGACTGCTGCTGCTGCGATTTTCGTCAATGATCATTTTTTGCTGTTGTTTTGAAGAACGTAATATACAGAAAAAGAAGAACATCATATACAAAAAATTCAAGAAGAAACACAGCATGAAAACGTACGAACGTTTCTGTGCTTGGCTTTGGAAAAGATTTAAAAAACTTAACCCTTAAAATAAAGTATATTTACCTTTGAAAAATTAAAAAAAATATGTCTGAAATTACTTTCATTAGTATTCATTTGTTGATTTAAAAACAAATTATTAAAATCGGTTCAGTATATTTTACGCCAAATAAAAAAATCAGACAAGTGTGAGTCGGACTCGCACACGGGAGGGTTCCGTACCATCGTACAAGATTTTTTGCTTAAAATATTAAGTTATGTCGATATTTAACAACATACTGACAATTACAGCTCAAAACTATACTACAAAAAAAATGTGTTAAACAAAAGGTTAAATTAAAGAACAATGCTTCTAAAAATGTGGATTTTTAGTATTTGTCGTTCTACATACAAGTGAATTATAAACTCTGTGAAAATTTCAACTCTCTACCTATTACCTATTACGGTTCATGAGAGAAGCAGGAGACGGACGGACGGATGAACATCGTAAGCTTAGTAATAGGGCCCCGTTAGCTCCCTATGGGTACGGAACCCTAAAAAAGTAATAAAAATCTATAAGTCATCTTAATTTTTTCCAACATCTTCAACAATTATCGTCAATATTTCAGTCAATTTCAGCAAAACCTTTATGAAATATACATCTAAACCTTCCTCATGAATCACTCCGTCCATTGATGAAAACCGTATAAAAATCGTTCCGACAGACAGACAGATAGACAGACGTGGTTGGGGAACTTTGTTTTATAATATGTAAGAATTATATTCTTTTTATTTTTGTACTTTCGAACTATGAATTACATATTGTTCAAAATTTCTATGAGCTTCTATTAATGATATTTGTAGAAATGGTGGAGATAATGTGATCTTTTGTATGGAATTTTTGTTTCTCTCATGAGATTCACAATAGAAATATGCTTTGGGTTACTAAGGTGCAGGGTGATAGTTAAGCAGAATAGAAGAAAAGTAGTAGCGAGTTGCCATAACTTTGCGTGTTTTATTTAGTGCAGTTAACTAAATTTATTCTTTACACAAATTTTCTTCAATGGACTTCTTTTTTGCCTTCCTTGCTCTAGTTCATCTCACTTACATTTTGCCCGTGCCATCTTTTGTCTGTTTTTCTTATTCTTTTCCTTTATATTTACATCTTCTTGTTTTTTATGTTGCTGTTTCATACTAAGACTTCCACCTCGTTTATTTGGTTTTAAGATACTTATTCCTCTACTCACTCAGATAACTCACTGCTATCCTAACCACCTACTCACAAGTTGAGGGGTCCTTTAACTAACTGATGCAATATTTAAGACGTCTGAATTTTTTTCCAACTTCTTTTTCTCTATGAAAATTTCCCTTTTTTCTACCTTTCTGCCAGCCTTTACTTTCTTTTGCTGTTGTTCACTTATTTTCTTTTCTTTTCATTTCTTTTGTTTTTATACTTTATCCTCTGTTGTATAATCTTTTCTAAGTTTGGTTTCATGGGTTTCACTTTCCCATATATACAAATATTCAGATTCTCAAACACTTGCACTGCATAATGAGTTGCATGCGACAAGATCTTTGTTTGTATGTTAAACGAAAGGATGCGCGCTCCTGGGTCCTTTGCTAAACATAATAAGATGAAATCTAAAGGCAACACAGGATGACAATAATAATTATTGCATTTCTTTAAATTTATATTTCTCTGTGTGTGTGTGCTTGGAAATAGGACCCAAGTAACTCATTCTATCACTTGTCACTGACTTACTCGCTCACTCAGTTAAGGAGCAGCAGCAATGACATGACACTCGTTTGTTTTTTATATTCTTTCCTTCATTTATGCCTTCGTTCACTCCTTCATTGCTCCATGCATTCATTCTTTCATTTGTCCTTGGTGTTGCTATCACTTTGGTGTTGTTCTTGGAATTTGCTTATCATCGTTAGCACTCGCTGCCTTCAAACGCGGCCAATGTTATTGTTAGTTGTATACGAGTTTTATGGCGACACTTCCGTTTCCGCTTTCTGAAATTTTATCTCTTTGGCTTTTCTTCCTAATTTTTCTAACACTTTTCTTTTCAGCTTTTCAAACTTGTTCACTGGAATTTGTGCTTCAAATGATTTGAGGCGGTTAAAAGGGAAAAATATTGTACTTGAAAGGGACAATAATTTATATCTATGCATATTTCTTTATTCTTGATCATCATGTTTTTTTTCTCCAATTTCCTTATATTAAGTCCATCTAGGGACCAAACAGAGAATATGCCCATTAAAATTTAATACAATAAAAATCATTGCCGCCTTTATTAACATAAAAATATCGATGCGATTTGATTGGATTCGATTTGATAAATATGCATATCCTTTAAATAGACTTGGTCGCTCCACCAACCTATAGTTTCCTTTTGCTTTTTCCTTTCATTTCCCTTTCATTTCCGTTTGAATTGCAAATGATTTTTTCCCTGCGTTTATCCTTTAACACAAGAATGAAAAAAAAAAGTATTAATAAAATTTGTATGCAAAATAATAAGAAAAAGAGCAAGGATGTCTTGGTCAACGGTCTTCTTTTATGAATTGAGGATTTCCTGTTTTTTCGCATTTTATTTACTCGTTTGACATTTTTCTATATATCCTATTCATTTTTGATTTTGTCTATATGCCTACCAAGATTTTCTTAGCCATTTATTCATGTTTTTCTCATTTTATTTCATCCTCCTTCAATATTTTTCTTTATTTTTTTTTCTGTATAAAAACCATTGAATATCATTTTGAAATTTTTATTTATTGAACAAAACGTCGGAAATTGGCAGCCAACACAATATTTAAAGAAAATAAAGAAAAAACAGTCCAAAATAAAATCAAATAAAGACATGAGTGGAAGGAGAAGTGCCAAAATTAAGAGAAGAGGAAAGTTAAGAGGAGATTATTAAGATAAATTGACTTGTTTTGTATAAGTGTACGAATGAAATGAAATTTTAAGCAAAAGGATAACAACAACAATAAAGAAAGAATAACCAAAAAATTGGTCATGAATATTTGAGCATACAAATTTCAAAGATAAAAATCGCTTTAGATATGGAGGTAAGAAACATAAAATAAATTGATAAAAAAAGAAGTGAAATGTGTGAAGCTTAAGAAAATCGAAAGGAAAGCCGTCACAATATTTATAATAAACTGATGAAGTTGCATCTTGTCTTAATGCAAATAAAATAAGAGGCGTGAGTCTAACTGAAATGATATGGAAAATATAAAGAATCCAAAGAAATACATGTTAGAAGCAAAAAAAAAAAAAAATAAGGTAAATACAGAAAGTGACAAATATTACAAAATATCAAGAAGATTGAACAGAGTGATGATGTTGATGACATCTTTAAAGTTGATGATGATGATAATGTGAATATATAATACAAAACATTCAATACAAATATCAACACAACAATATAGGGACCAAAAGATAGATAAAAACAGGTTAGCTTTATATGCTAATATCATGGGTATAACGGTGAAAACAGGTTTCATCGAGAGAAGAGAAATGTGAGTAAAGAGATTCACATTTGAAAATGTCACATCATACAAAGCAGTCAATGATATCATTATATCACCATCATCATCTGAATATGATGATATGATGATGATTGGTTTCTGAAATGTTTCAAATGAAAGTAGGTTAAAGGAACAGTTGTTATTATTTTAATCCATTGATTTTGGTATCCTTTCTCCTTATTCACTTACTTTCCCTATTTCTATTAATTTCTTTTCCGTTATTCCATATTTTTAGTGAACAATCGACAATACAAGGCGTAGATGTAATGGCATTTTACCATGTTGAAAGGGAAATGAAAAGTTTTAAGTGATATAAAAGAAAAGGAAAGTGAAATATGTTAAATATGTGTGCATGGTAGTAAAGAAACAAAATTAAAGGAGCAAAGCAAAATTTACCACAAAGAGATTGTTAAAAAAAGGGGGGAGAGGGGGGTTGGATGGGCTTTGTGTAACAATGCAAAATAATAGAAATTTAAGCATGAAAACGAAGCGTTAGATGTTGGATTCAATGGAGAAGAAGAACCACAAATTGACTTAATTATTAGCGAACAAACAAGAAGTTAATATAACAAAAGAAAGCCTAAGGATAGGAAAAGCAATGAAGTGAAAGAAAATGAGAAGGGGGGGGGGAGAGGAGAGGTTGTCCTAAGAGGAGTGAGATGAAATGAGAATAGAAGTGTGTGCAATAAGTCAATGTGCGCTTTTCCACAAAGCCAATGAATGCGCGCTCTGACAATTTTTGCCAATCATGATGCCAGTTAAAGATAAAGATAATCATCATCATCATGATGTTGACGAAGCGACTAAAATTTAACAACAACAGTAATAATAATGATACTAATGCTTATGATCATCATCAATGCCACCACATGCGACATGGATATGAAGTCATGCAGAAAATTTGTAAATCAACGTAACATTTTGTGCCATAGAATCAACAGAATATCTATGTTGACAACAACAACGATGCTGATAATGATGAATATAATGGTGATAATGATGTTGATGATATTCACAATGATAAACTTTCCTAACCAAGCAATGAACCTAAAATAGAAAAACTCATTTTACCTCTTGTTTATCCTTATGTATCGCATTAAAACAATCCACCATCCTAATCCCAATTTTTTTCCCTTTTGAAGTCTCTTGGTTGTTCGGTTCCTTTGTTCGTTACGGTGCAGTTCTGAGCCACACACACACACACACACACACATACAGACATGTACATAGATACTCACCAAGCTACATTCACCTATAAAAACGAGTGTTCGCTTTGCCACAAAGAAAACAAGAAACTACTTTATTATGTAAATTTCATTATAGAATGGAACGAACGAACGAATGAAGGCAGCCATCAAACTGCCAAAAAAAATTTAAAAAAAAATATCCACAACCTCATGAGGTGGACTCACAAAGTTCAGCTCGTTGAGTTAGTGAGTGTTGAGGCAGGCACACTAGGGTGAGATAAAGATGACGACAACGACGACGCACAGGAAGCTAGTAATAAGTGAGAGAACAACCAACATGGGTTTGATGTCCCAAAAAACACGGCGGGCAACAACACTAGACAAGACTCAGCTCTTCAGATTTTCAGCCTGAGTGCAAGCAATAACAAGGATCCAATGTAGGACATGATTTCAGATTTTCATCATTATCATCTCGTGTGCCTTTCTCATCATCTCATGCTTTTGTGCTCTGTCAGATGCGTAGCTCAGAAATTAAGTTATCCTGCAAAAAGGTCAAATAAGGCTCATAGAAAAAACCGTTAAGGGAAGCACATTCTCTGAACTGTGAAAAAGAGGGAAACATAAACTAAATCATCATCATCATGTATGCCGAATAGGCTGATTATGATGACTTTGGCTTGGTTTAAGTGTTTAAGGAAGGCATAAAGGTAGTCACTGTTACAATACAAATGAATAACTTTGGTGAGTGGCATCCAGAAGAGCCAAGAGTCAAAAGCTCCTTGTAACCATGAATACATCAAGTGATTTTGAAATTTTAGAGCACGAAAAGTAAAAAAAAAATTGTTGGTTTTGTATTTCTATTAAAACTTGTGTTGTTCATCATTGCATATTAACAACTGCAATCTCTAAAAATGTCTATTGTAAATTGGATAATTAAAGTGATTCCATCAAATTCATAATAAGCAGAAGAACTTATCTATATAAAACATTAAGAAGATTGCAAATCATTTGCTCATTTATGCGTTGAATATTTCATATGCTACTTAAAGTAATCCAAAGGTAATTGTGTAAGGTAGTAGGGACTAGAAGTGGAATTTCTATATATATAGATATTCCAAATATATCATGAGTAACATGCCACTTCTGAACTTTGTAACAATGATCACTGGAAATCCACTCATGCATAATATGCTTTTCTGTTCTAAAAAAAAGAGATCCCAATAGAACTTAGAAGTACTAACAAAGAGATAACAGATAAAAGAAAAGACAAATCTACGAACTTCACGAGATCAACCATTTTTTTTTTAAATTGACTAATGCTACTTATAGATAAATTAAAGGAAGATGATCAAGTTTAAGTTCAATTAATATCGTATTTGTTAAAATAATAATGTAGAAATATTACTTTTATATTGAGAATTTAAAATAATCTTTTTAAGAATTAGGTTAGTTTAGGTTTAAATTACTAGCGATTGGCTACGCATTAACTGTTTAAATCTTAGTTATAGGGTTAAATAATGTTACCTAGCCCCACAAATGAGATATCATCTACAATGGTTTCTGAATTAGAAGAGCTTCAATATGTTTTAAGCTAATAAGCTGTGCTTACCTATGATGGCTGTACAATTTTTCCGTTCAAATAAATCGTGTTTATCTATAGCCGTATAACTTACAATTGATTTTAGACTTTTTGTAGATGGCTCAACTTTATTTTGGCTTGCCTAGTTTTATTTGTATAATACTTATTAACATTTTCTACAAATGGATTGGAGTTTACATTTCTGTTTTTACCTGCAATTGATATTGCAATTGGGTCTCAGTCATCCTATGCATCTGTTTAATGCAAGTAGACTGTTATTAATTGGATGTGTTTCCTTTTGTTCCCATCACAACTGTGTTAAATTTAACATGCATTGTTTTTTTTTTTTTTTTTTTTTTTTCAAAGAGTACAAAAATAAGTACATAGTATAAAAAAAAAGGAAAAATTATAACATAACATAACACAAAAGTATTTTCCACAATCACTTTTTACTGATCTATGTAATAAGAGGACAATAGATATTCTCAACCATGTATACTCAACTCAGTTCATTGCCATTTCAATGCTGTTAGTAAGAATAGAGTTCAGTTACCATTTAACACCCACAGTGTTTTGTACATTTATCCATTTGCACAACTGGACCCCTAGTAAATTTATCAAAAAAAAAATATTTATATTGTTATACATTATATTCGTTATTTAAAATGAAAATGACTAATAGTTTTCCTGCATTTAACAGCTCTGCTTTAATTCACTTATAAAAAAAAAGCGAACAAATATTTTGTTGGGAGATACCGAGCTTTTTCGGCACCTTTTTATAATGTCAATTAGGAGTATTACTGTTGGTTTCCTTTCCTCTTAATATTCTTATTATTGATCGATCACCGCAAGCAAAACAACATAGCGGGATCCTAAATAAACAGTTCGCAAGCAAGTTAATTGACATACGTCATCAAATATGATTATCAGGATCGAACGAGAACTGCTATGCTGGCTACAGCTCTGTTTCAGCTGCTGCTGCGAACACATTTTTTTGTCTGATTAAAACAACAGTACATTGTTTCTTAAGAGAGCGCACACATGATAGCTGATAACACAAAAACACTTGGTTTTTTGTTCGCTTTGGTGTACTATCAGTCTTAATTGTTTATCGCATTTTGTGAGTTTTGTATCAAAATGATAAATTGCCTTCTTGTTTTATGAATCACTTTTTCGAATTTGAATATTGGTGCAATAGTTTTTCGATTTGATCAATGTTCCAGTTAAAATATTGTCATATGCATTACTTTTGGGATCACCAGTTAGTGACCATCGTTTTGGACTCAGGAATAACATAAATATGTATAACTTATGTAGCAATGCATTGATTCCACACATTTTTTCCCTTTTCCCATAATATTGCTGATGAGACAAAGCTTTGGAAACAAATTGTGTGAATCGGTGATGAGAGTCACCCTACATCAGCATATTTAAATTCACTCAATATAACGTTTTAGGTTAGCCGGGTAATTCCTTTAATACGTGATGTGACAAACATTAGAGGGAACGCGCAATTCTTTTATTTTATGAGTAAAGTGTATACTAAATTTTAATTTCTTAGATTAAATTTTCTTTTAGAATTTTTTTAAATTAAGTTAAATTTCAGATTTCTATTCTTGAGGGCTACAGGTGGGTTAGAGCTCTTAAGTTGAACCACAAATGCATACACTTAAAAGTTCAGAAATAGGATATGCGGAAAAGCAATCATGCAATGCTTCAATCAGTCAATCAATCAATCACGCTTGAAAGCAACTCAAATCAACCTTGGATGCGTGACACTTCTTACCAGGTGAATATTATTTACCTCACCACCAATTTTCATTAAAATTAATTACAGAATTTCGAAAATAAAAATTAAGAGTGGCACAAACAGGGAAGGCGAGAGATAGACGAGGCATGGTGAGAAAAGAATCTCGATAAAAAATTTAAAGGTGTCTAAGGCGATATTGTTGTTAATGTAATTTTTCAAATGGAAATCGAAAAGTTTCAAGTATTAAATCTTGCCATGGAAAATTCTTATTGCATACTTTGAGGCGTTTGTGTTGGTTAAATCTTTCGGCGTTATTTTCAAGCTTTTATAACACTTCGCTTTGAGTGAGAGCAAAAAGTAAGGAAACTTTCCCTACTTTTTTCTTAAACTCCTTTCTCTTCCTTATCTATACTTTTTTTCCTAACCACCTCTTTTATCTATATAAAGTGTTTTTGTGCCTTGATTTAATTTGAATTGCAGCAAAATTTTATTATTTCAACTTTAAATAAACTAGGGAAAGATGAAACTGTTTGTCTGTCCGCACATCGATCCGTCCATCTGTTCGTCTGTTTGTCCGATTGTTCATCTTTATGAACTTCATATGCGTCGTCTACGCTCTGAAATTCAGAACACTGAACACTGAAGTAGACATGACTAAGTCTTCTTGATTCTCATCTTGTCTTATTTCGTTTCGTTTGTTTTGTTGCTAATATTTATCTTTTTTGTTTTTTTTTGTTCCTTTTGCGCATATTTTGCTTTTGTCTTATTTTATTTCTATGGTTTTGCGCGAGAAACCAAAACTTTAACTTTGCCGTTGTAAATCTTTAACACTCCTTGAAGCACCTCAAAAACAGGCAGGCAGTGGATTGGCCAACATCGATGCTTCCACTTCCACTCTAGATGTTGTCAATGGGTAAAAGGTAGTAAGAGCGTAGTATGGCAGAATGAGAATAACATAAAACTGAAAATAAAAAATGATGGCTGGAGGATTAAATATAAAGGCAAGATGAAAGCAGAAGCAAGAAGAAGAGGATAAGGATAAGGATGAGAAGAAGGTTAAAGAAAATTCATATGCGTACGACTTAAAGTATTAAAAAACTTTCGTCTGTTATTTTCTCATCTTTATCGTTTTATATGTGATTTTCACTTTCTATCCACGGCTCTGATCTCATTGCTCGTGGGTGGACATGCCTATTTTTCATATCACATCCCTCCTCATACTATTCACATATTTCACACGTACACACATGAAGACTTCACTGTAATTGATTTATGCCTGTGTGCGTGAGAACTACGCATATTGTTCCGTCTCTTTCTTTGTCCTTTTTCCTCTCTGAATTTTATTCCTCTTCCATGCCCTAGGGTCTTATCCTACTTCAAATTTTAAGAGTTTCGTCGCTCGTTGTATTGTTACATATTATTATTCTGCTTCTGCTTTTTCGTTCTTTAGTCTCATTTTACTTGGTAGGTGAAATGAAATCTGAAAATATATATTCAGACACACCGAATCATAAAATATAAATAAAAGAATCACGAAATGGGCTTCCTTAAGGATTTCTTCTCTTCAGTGGTTGCGATAACTTGCAACTTTTTACTGTTGCATTTTTTTTCTTTTTCGTTTTTTTTTTTTTTTTTTGTTACACATCTCCTTTTATTTCTCTTTTTTTTTGTCCTTTGCTTCATGCTGAGCAATTCAATCGTTCGCTGACAATACCCTAATTTATAGACGATTTATCTGACACCATCGTCCGTGTGCCTCATGTATTTTACACTATCATCATTATGCCATAAATTTAAACGTGTTGTGTCTCCTTCAATTAATCTGTAAATGTTCAAATTCTTGTGCAGATAGATTTTTTAAATCAGTTCTCAGATCCCCTATGAGATCCTTTATACAATAAATATAACTTCTAAATCGAGTGTGCAAGTTTAATATGAATGCGGCATCAGGAACTTATATTAAATACTTACTCACTCATAAGAGAGTCAACTCTGTGCTGCCATACACTACGTTTTTATACTCTTTACGCAGTGAATAGTATTATAAGTTTGTCATGAAATTTGTAATACACAGAAGGAGATGTCGGAGACGCCATAAAGTATATATATTCTTGATCAGCGCGACGAGACGAATTGATTTAGCCATGTCCGTCTGTTTGTTTGTATGTATGAAAACTAGTTACTCAGTTTTTGAGACAGAGAGCTGAAATGCACGGAGCTTACATTTCACCATAAGCAGTACATTTGTCGGAATCAGCCAAATAGGATCACTATGGGGGGGGGGTAACCCCCATACAAACCGGGATCCAATTGAAAGTTCTTATTAGAAAACCTTTTTTGTTTTTTGTACTATCGACTTAAAATTTGGACATTGTAAGATTCTGACCCATATCCACGACCCATGAAAATTTCAAAACCGGATCACTAGGTGGGGTACTGCCTATACAAACCAGGATTCAAATTCAGGTTTTTATTAGAAAAACTTTTTTGTTTTTTGTACTATCGACTTATTCGAAATTTGGACTCTATAAGTGTCTGACCCATATCCACCAACCTTATATATTTTAAGACCCTCGGACCACTAGCTGGGGCCTGAAGAGTATTACAACTTCGGCATAGCCAAACTTAGTGTTTTTTTTTTAAATATTTTATTATAGATTTCTTTACACATCATTTCGGAAAATCGATGATGACAGAGGTGACAGACAAAACTTATATTCTACAACTTTTATAATTGACTTATTCTATATTAATTTTTTGTGTCGTTTTTTGTTTTCTTCAGTAAAGTAATTCATTCTAATATTCTTTTTTCAGAAGCTTCTATTTATTAACTTAGTTTTTTTTTTAAACTTTTTTATCAATTATAACTTCTTCCTTTTTAACATACTTCTTCTCTTATATTTTCTCATATACAGCTGATTACTTTGTTTCATACCTTCTCTCCATGTTGTTCTTTAAGTTTCTTTTAACTCTTCTTATCATAAAGTTAGAATGTAATTCTTTCTTAAGATGTCTTTACTCACTTATGTAAGAGTCTCATACTAGTGTATGTGCAATTTACTTTCTTCAACCATATACATATGTATTTTTCGGTACATTTATCTATACCTTATTCTAGATTTCTCGTTTAACTTTATTTAATTTCGTAATATCTACTCTTCTCATTATTCTTATGTTTAGCATCTTAAATGTCATCTTCAATTACATCTTCATTATGTCAATAATGTATACATACTTTCTTTAATTTTTTCTCTTATACTATTTTTTCTGTAGATCCTACATTATACTTTTATAAACTCATTTTCTTCTCTTCATCGCCTTTTTACTTTATCCATTTTCTATAAATCACTTTTAACTCTTTTGATTTTAATTTTCATTATTGCATCTTCTTCTCATTCATCAGCTTATATCCAATCCTCCTTTTTACATTTCGTTTCCTTAGTTCCTCTCATCTTTTTTCACCTTTCCTCACCTGTTTTTTTCAATCAATTTGAATGCATGTGAAACTAAACAATTTTCCAATGCTTAAGGCGCTTTATTGCTATCAAAGAGTTGATGAAAACTCGGAGCGGGAAGAATACTCCATGCATGCATTATGTGTGTTAGTGTGTGCATACGTATGTGTGGAATAATATTTGGCAAGTTAACTGGGTTCTGGATGGCCGCAGCCAAGACAAGATTGAACATTGTAGAAATAAAAATTTATGGTACGGTCATTTATCAATGACGCTGCTCGTTGTTCGCTGTTCATTCGCTTCAGATTCAGTTTTAGTTTTTAACTTCCTTTCCAAATATAGCTTTAGCTTCTATAATATTGCTGGTGGTGGTATTGTTGCTGATACTGTGGTTTGTTGCTCCACCAAAATAAGAAAATAAAGGAAGCCAATGAAACTGATGCTGATGTTGCCTTGTAAGTCATTCGCGTTCGCCATAAAAATTCTTAAACAAGCAATAAAAAAGCAACAATAATGACAATATAAGCATGCACTGTAGTTGTTATTTTTGCATTTGGATTCTGTTGAGTAGAAAAAAGAATTAAACCTTGAATTTTTAATGGAATTTCCTTGTCAAACACCACAAACCATTCCACACACATACACAGATACACATGTATACATTTTTACACGCACTGATAATGCATGGACACACATTTTGTATGTTGTCATTGTTGTCTCTCCATTGCTTTCGCTGTTGATTTTCTTACAGTTCCCTTCAATTTCCACTTGACTCACTTTTGGAATGATTTCGTTGGCGCACTCAATTTCTGTTAATCCACTAATGTAATTTGTTACTTCAAACAGAATTTACACCATGTGCGATGCGATGTAATGTCATTTGAAGCGATGTGATATAATCTAACCTTAGTTTAAATTAGTACACCTCACATATTCACTTATCCACTCTCGCCTTCTTCACCATTCACATTTTGTTGATGTTTCTTCTCTCATATTCATCAACAAAACGAAAAAAAGAGAGAAACAACAATCACTTTCCAAATTCAAATGTTTAATCATTACACGTTTCGAAATGCTTGGAATTTTCCCCAAACGAGGCCAATGACGCGCAAAGCACACATGAGGTATACGCAATATTTAATGCATATGTTACTCATACGACTTTGGGAGGTTCCAGTAAAAGGAAAAAAGGGAGAGTATAAGGAACGAAATGAATAAAATACAAATAAAATATTAGAAGAAAATGCAATAGAAAGTTATAAAGAGTGTGACTAAGTGGGAAAGATTGAAGAAAAAAATGAATATAGAAAAAAAAACAATACATTAAAGGCAGTAACACATCAACAGTAATAACAGAAGCAACAACACAACTCTACAATATGTTACAGATTAAAGCAATGAATATCATTACTCAGCAATATTCAATCATTAGTTTCACTTACTTTCTTAGTTCGCTATTTCAGAAACTATTGCGCCATCCAAGTATCGAGCATCATAATGATGGCCAAGTGAGCCTTTAAGGAAGTAGCAAGATTTTGCACCGGCCTATGCAATTCTTTGAAGTAATTTCCATTTTTAACTTTAGACAATTCTCCTCTTATCTTAGATGATTTCTTCCCTCTTTAGGGTTCCTTACCCATAGGGAGTTAACGGGACCCTATTACTAAGCTTACGCTGTCCGTATGTCCGTCCGTCCGACTCCTGCTCTATCTCATGAACCGAATAGCTTTGTTGAGATACCATTTAAAGTCAACAATTAAAAGGAAAGAAAGAAAGAACAAAATTCAATCGCATGTTAGTTACCAACGAAATGAAATTAAGTTTAGATGATTATGATCTTCTAACACCCAGACCTTACAGAGTGAAACCGATTGATCTTATATAGTAGTTGTATTGTAATATACAGTAAGATTTGTAAACATCTTGGCATCCCTACAAGCAAAAAGCGACTGTTCAGTTCTTGTTCGAACACTAATCGCAATTTCGAATATTTGAATACTTTTGTAAAATTGCAACTGGGTAACTTGGGTCTTTTTGTTAATTTTGCGAGTTGAAAGTAATTCATAAGAACAAATTTTTACTGAATATTTTTAGTCGATATCTCCAAAACTGTACATGTAGACGTATTTTCCTCTTGTGGTGATGAGGATGAAGGGAAGTTTGAATGCAAAATAACGTGTAAGGGGTCATTTAATTTTCTATGCAATTGTCTCTGTTTAATATTAAAAAATTATGAATATATTGTACTTTGACTATTCCAAATTAAGCAAGATTCGAAAAAAGGTGCCGTACAGATGGACATAGATAGATCGAATCATTTCTTCAAGCTTTTTTTCCCTATACACTTTAAACTTAATAAATCCTGTGTTTGGTTATGCAAAGAAAATATATGAAAACATAGCAGTGGTCATCATATGAGGTCTTGCTCGTACAAATAAGGTCCTGTTATGTTGATTCATTTACTGCGACTTCAGGTGCTTTTCATGCTATAATAAATGATTTCTTAGTATAGTTGCTGTCAGCATTTCATTGAGTTCGCAATGCGTACTTCACAGAGTGTTGGTGGTTGGAATATCAGGACTAGCAGCGACAACGACACTATAGCAACAAGAACGCTAGCAGTAACAGTAACATCACGAACATCATCCGTATCAATCACAGCAACATCACTAGCATCATCAACATAACATCAACAACAACAATATCAGTATTAACAACAATAGCAGTATCAACTACATAATAAGCAACATCAACACCAACAACAACAATAGCAACATACATATAACAACATCGGTTTTCTTTATGCTAAATAAACTGCGAATCTTAAAGAAATCATTGATTTAATTTTTGTGTTCAATAATTTGGGATTCAAAGGGCCAAGTAAAAGCTCGTGGCTACACATCCTGATTATTTTTTTAAATGTGCAATATGCTGCTTCTTGTGGCGTGTAGGCTACTTCTGTATGAATTAGTTTTAGAAATGCTGATCACTTGAAACATTAAATGGTCATAACAATAACTAATACAACTCGAATTTTCCACAACAAAACAAAGTCGTACGTCAAAATCAAAGTCAAAATAAAAGGAAAATATTTCAATTGTTTTGTTTGCTTCAAAAGTCCAAAACAATAAAAATGATAGAAATAAAAGAAATCAAAATCAAAATGAAAATAATAAACCAAAAAATTTCATGCTTAAAACTTTCATAAATTGATTAGTAGCAATAGCAAAACACACGAACTCACAGAACTTGAACAAAAACAAAAGAAAAAAAATCAAATAAAAATCATAAATTTTTTTTTTCACCAATAAAAAACGCCATTGAATGAAAAAGAAAAGAAAAATATGGAAAAACAAATAAAGGAGAGAAATACAAACACAAGCATATACAATAAAAATGAATGTGAAATAAATCGAGCAACCAACAAAAGGCTCAACTGGGCAATAGAAAATAGAGAAAAGGACACAACTATATAACTGTTGATGTTCATATGTTGGCGGCATATGAATTACATTATATGTTCTTTTGTCCCACTAACTTTCTGTCTGTTTTTCTACATTTTACCCTATAAACATGTGTGAATGTGTGAATGTATCTATATGCAAGCAGGAATATTTGTGTGTGTATGTGTGTGTCTGCGCGCGGATATAAGATAGTTTTATTTAACTGACAGGCCAAAACATATTTTTCACATGAACACCACAGAACTATTGAAATTTACTCTAAATAGCATAAGACAAGCGGACACGGACAACTAAAGTCCGGCATACAAATATAAAGCTTCAAGTGGATTGAAAAAATAAGACAGACTTTTCTATACACTACATTGCATTATAATTTCATTTTCTTCTTATAATAACCAACTATAGTATATTTTTAGACTGTTTACAATAAAAAAAATAAAAAAATAAAAAGAAAAACAACAACAATTTTTATGACTTGAAATAATCAAAATTAACAACTAATGGTACAGTATTAACTCGTGGTACGACTAACATTCAATACCTTCATCATGTTTAACAAAGAGTTCGGTTCAACGTTGGTATACCAGAAAGATGGAAAGAACAACTAAAGAAATTTGAAGAGTCAATATGCATTTCTTTGATTGCCATTTCTGGTGGTTTTGCTTGTAATAATAATCAAGCAATAATCCTTTCAAAAAAATTACCCTTATGACACATAACACTCGATTACTAACAGCAATAATTTGAATATTTTTATTTTCGATATTTCTTTTTCTGCAAACACGGTTTATGGACTCTCTATAAAAGACTGGTAAGGACATTCGTTAGGGATGAAATAAGTAGAATGTCTGAGAGATATATGTACATATGAATATGCAGCATGACCAATCAATATCATGCTTATGAATGTATCATTACGACTCGTATAACTTTGTTAACTTTAATAATAAATTACAAAATAAGTAAAAATAAAAATGGACCTAAATAAATATTGTACATTTTTACTAAATTATAACGAGGATGTGCTAATTATCGTGCCAACACTGTAAATTTTAACATTATATTATATTCTGATAGTTCTTGGAACTGTATAGAAAAAATAAATAAATTAATAAAAATGGAAAACATAAGAAAGATTTTGTTGTTTGTTTGTATATACTAAGTATATTGAAGAGTATTATATATTTCGTTGTAGTTTTCACATGACGACTGACAATAATTTTTCGACTTTTATTATTGTTGTTTTTATGTTTCTAGTATTTTGTTTTCATGTCCATGAAAATGTCCAAAAAAGTTTTTCCATTAAATCAATGAAGCTCGCAAAATACGCGAACGACTCAACATCTCGAATCTTATAATACTACGAGTTTGTATCAATTTCATTTATTCAGTTCTAGTTAAACAAAGTTGCATCAATATCTATTAGAACATAGGATATATTGAGGTATGTAATATCATAGTTTGGTTGTTCTACCACATAAATGAAGACAAAGCGACGATGTCATTTTTTGGTTACATGTTTGATTTTGTTCCTTTTGCTCTTTTCATTTTCATAAATGGAAAAAATGCATAGAATTTGTAATAAAAAAGAAAACAAAATACAAACAAATAAAAAATAAGTGAAAAGAAAGGACAAAACGCGTCGCGGTGACATCACCGTTGATCGTCGTATTACATACTACTGAAACTATTCTTAAATGAATGAAAGAATGAATGAAAAGTGAATGAATGAATGAAGAAAAGAACGAATGAATAAACAACAATAAAAATGGCTAGCTGCCAAAAAACATACGTTTTCTGAACAAATTTTTAGTCATAAATTTTGAAAATGAATTCAGTCGCTTGAATTCAGATTTTTGTTATTTGGAAAATTTGTAAAACTTATCTTTCTCTTTTGTTTGTGAGCAAAACAAAAAAATAAATCTTTTTTATACCTTTCACAAATACCACTACGAATAGATATTATCACTTTGTCGGCGGAATACATAAAACCATTGCTGAACGGCATAAAGTATATGAGTATAAAGAAAAGGATCAATGTTATAAGAAAAAATGGTTAGGTTCAGTTTTTTCATTCGTTCATATGTATGTATGTTTTATTGCAAACTACAAGAGGTATTAAGTGAACTAAGCGAAAATTATGCACATATTATTTTACAAAGAAAAATTATCTGTCCAGAAGCAAAGAATACTCATCATACTATAAAATAAAAATTCATTTTAAATTTCTGATTATTCTTGCTTTATTTTTCAAAACTCATTTACTTGAACTATATAAATAACAATGTATCATTTAACCAACATTTGGAATATGTAGATAAGCCATTATATTGAAAAATGTTGCATTTCATATATGTAATCTATATTTTCTATTTATACATATATAAAATCGTTAACGTCTTTAGTATGTGCACGCTAATCTCAGAAACGATTTAATCGCTTGGAATGCCGTTTTCACTGGTGTATTGTAGAAAGCTTCGTATATCATATAGCGATTATTTAATTAAAATCGATCTACAAAATCGGTCTAAATTAGTGGATCAAATTTTACATATAAAGCTTAGTGTTAAGACTAAACCGCATTTATAAGAGAGTTATTCTCATCTTTGATTATTCTCCTGAATTTATGTAGCTTTAAGTTGGTTTAATTATCTTAGATTTTCTCATGCTCTTTCGGTGTAACCTCCACGAAGGACAACCACCTTGACGCGGTGTGGAGGCTTGCACTGCAATGACTCAACTAATTTTTTCTGACTCTGATTGCCTTGAAACCTTGTGCGAACGGCTCTGGTCTAAAGCCACAACCTGTCTCCGTTCCGCTAAACCGTGGCGGGTCTCAGAGTACGTTCCCGATTCCTTCGCCATTTAGTTGGAGGTGTAGGTCTGGTTGAGTATCACTCAACCACAGTTAGCACTGGTCCGGCTCTGAGTATACGGCCCCATGAAGGCGTATGCCAACCCTAGCATGGCCTCCCTGCTTTTGCACAGATAACCATGGGACCTTTTCCGGTGACTACACTTTCGGGTCGGGATAGCGGCTTTGAGTTGGAACCCAACAGTATGAATTTTTCTCAATCCTCTCTAAAAAATGAGAAGGCCCACCCGAAAGGGGAACCTTCTCGCCTGGTACGGCAAAAGCCGACCAATGGCGCTACGCCAAAATTATTCGGTGGATCCACCTCCAAACCTCAGGTGCATGCGAACTTTGGCACGAAGCTAAGCTCGTCTTCAATCACCTCACACACCTCTAAGGTAGGTGCAACACAACTAGTGGGCCCATCCACATCTACAGGGACTGTGAAAGCTACCCCCTCTCCACCCGCTCTAAAGACATTGCCCAAAGCAAATCTAAAGATCCGGGCTCAAGCCTTCCGGCTGCCTCTGATGTCCGTCCGCACATTAGCGCGTCCACTAGGGCATATAGGACCAGAAGATCTGCATACAAAATCATAAGCAGACGTCAAGCTGTCGACCCCACCAAGCTCTCTGAGCATGATAGGGCCCACCCGAAAGGGGAACCTGCTCGCCTGGTACATGCAAGCGAGCTTTGGCACGAAGCCAAGCTCGTCTTCAATCACCTCACACACCTCTAAGGTAGGTGCAACACAATTGGTGGGCCCATCCTCATCTACAGGGACTGTAAAAGCTACCCCCCTCTCCACCCGCTCTATAGACATTGTCCAAAGCAAATCTAAAGATTCGGGCTTAATCCTTCCGGCTGCCACTGATGTCCGTCCGCACATTAGCGCGTCCACTACGGCGTATAGGACCAGATGATCTGCACACAAAATCATAAGCAGACTTGAAGCTGTCGACCCCACCAAGCGAACAGGATAAGGCAGCTCCCGCGTGGGCCCCAAAAAATGTGGAGGCTCACCCAACCTCCTCACTTGCTACTCAGAAACGACAAAGGACGATGGAACAACCCACACAATCGGTACCACCGGATGCCATGAAACCCAGAATTATGGCACCTCGTCCAAATGTCGGGATGCCGGCTGGTACCAGGAGCATGTTAAATTAGTGGCCTGCTCAGATCAACGCTCAGCGGATCTCTATAGGCAAGCCATTGGCTAGTTAGGAGAGCTATGGCCAGGAGCCAAACTCTCAGTGGTCACCAAGAAACAAATCCCCAACCGACCACGCTCCAGAACTTGGATTCCTGCTGAGCCCTCCTCGCCAAGGACATCCTCGAATTGTTGAGGATGAGAACAGCGACCTGCCCACTCATGATTGGAAGGTTACAAAGGTTGGTGAACCTAAGGGTCGGCTCCGCGAGGCGCTCATCGTGATAAACGAGGAGTCGCTCGCACCAATCACCACATCTGAAGGGGAGATCAACTACGGTTTCGGGTCGATCACCCTTGTGATCCTTGTACAAAAGCGACGAGCTGCGTACCAAACCAAAGGTCCAAATAGTCGAGCCTCAAGCTAATGCTGCGGCCGACCTGGTACCTCCTAACAAGTCGGGCAACACGGAATCTGACGACTCAGTTAGTGTTATATCCACCTCTGAGCTCGTCAATGATTTCTTTGGCCAAATGGACATAAGTGCGTCGGAGTCTCCTCTGTTCGAAGAGGAAGACCCCGACAAGACAATAATTCCTATCCCCAAAGATGGTGAAGGTAACCCAAATTAACCTTCACCACTCGACCACTGGCTCGGCAGCACTGCTCCTGCGTCTCTCC
>JAWNKV010000686.1:0-34082 GCA_035041805.1 Amiota mariae
AATCTATCTATCTAATCTATCTATCTAATCTATCTATCTAATCTATCTATCTAATATATATATATAATATATATATATAATATATATATCTAATCTATCATATATAATATATATATATAATATATATATATAATATATCTATATAATATATATATATCTATCTAATACTATCTAATCTATCTATCTAATCTATCTATCTAATCTATCTATATAATCTATCTATCTAATCTATATATATAATATATATAATATAATCTATATATATAATCTATATATCTAATCTAATATATATCTAATATATATATATAATATATATATCTAATATATATATATAATCTATATATCTAATATATATCTATATATAATATATATAATATAATATAATATATATAATATATATATATAATATATATCTATCTAATCTATCTATCTAATCTATATCTATATAATATATATATATATATCTATATCTATATAATCTATATATATATCTAATCTATATAATATAATATATATATATAATATATATATATAATCTAATCTAATCTAATCTAATATATATCTAATCTATATATCTAATCTATCTATCTAATCTATCTATCTAATCTATCTATCTAATCTATCTATCTAATCTATCTATCTAATCTATCTATCTAATCTATCTATCTAATCTATCTAATCTAATCTAATCTAATCTAATCTATATCTAATCTAATCTAATCTAATCTATATATCTAATCTATCTATCTAATCTATATATCTAATCTATCTATCTAATCTATCTATCTAATCTATCTATCTAATCTAATCTATCTATCTAATCTATCTATCTAATCTATCTATCTAATATATCTATCTAATCTATCTAATCTAATCTATCTATCTAATCTATCTATCTAATCTATCTATCTTATCTATCTAATCTATCTAAACTATCTAATCTATCTATCTAATCTATCTATCTAATCTATCTATATAATCTAATCTAATCTAATCTAATCTAATCTAATCTAATCTAATCTAATCTAATCTAATCTAATCTAATCTAATCTAATCTAATCTAATCTAATCTATCTAATCTAATCTAATCTATCTAATCTATCTATCTAATCTAATCTATCTAATCTAATCTATCTATCTAATCTATCTATCTAATCTATCTATCTAATCTATCTATCTAATCTATCTATCTAATCTATCTATCTAATCTATCTATCTAATCTATCTAATCTATCTAATCTATCTAATCTATCTAATCTAATCTAATCTATCTAATCTATCTAATCTATCTAATCTATCTAATCTATCTAATCTATCTAATCTATCTAATCTATCTAATCTATCTAATCTATCTAATCTATCTAATCTATCTAATCTATCTAATCTATCTAATCTATCTAATCTATCTAATCTATCTAATCTATCTAATCTATCTAATCTATCTAATCTATCTAATCTATCTAATCTATCTAATCTATCTAATCTATCTAATCTATCTAATCTATCTAATCTATCTATCTAATCTATCTATCTAATCTATCTAATCTATCTAATCTATCTAATCTATCTAATCTATCTAATCTATCTAATCTATCTAATCTATCTAATCTATCTAATCTATCTAATCTATCTAATCTATCTATCTATCTCTATCTCTATTCATGTTAAAGCGTCACCAACTTCAACGGCCAAACCGAATATTCATGGCAAGAAGCTAATGCTGTGCATCTGGTGTAATCAGTTCGGAGTGATCTACTATCACAACAAAATAAAACGAATATCATTTCTTTTTATACTATTCACGTTAGTGAATAATATTATAAGTTTGTCATGAAGTTTGTAACACACAGAAGGAGACATCGCAGACCACATAAATTATATACATTTGTAATCAGCTCGATGAGACGAGTTGATTTAGCCATGTCCGTCTGTTCGTCTGTCCGTCTGTTCGCATTAAGAGTCCTTCAGATTTTGAGCTAGAAATAAAATTTTGTAAATCGGTTTCTTTTTACCAAACGCCGGTCAAGTTCGTGAATCAGCCGAATCGGACCACTAGGGGGGTACCTCCCATACAAACCCCCTTTTTTAACTCAATGTTCTAATTAGAAAAGGTTTTTGTTTTTTGATGTATCGAACTGAAATTTGAACACTATAAATTTCTGGTCTATATCCACCAACCATATAAATTTCATGATCCTAGGGTTACCAGGAAGGGTACTTCCCATACAAACCCCCTTTTAAATTATAGTTCTTATTAGAAAAACTTTGTTGGAACACACGCGGAGAGACTGGGTATTCCGTTTAGAAGTCATTGTAGGAGCTGCGAAAACGAAGAGGAAGAGGAGTCACTCACCCACTTTCTATGTCAATGCCCAGCTTTGGCAAAAACTAGAAATAAATTTCTGGGCAAATACTTCATTGACAATCTCTCGGACTGTTCAGTCATATGTCCGGGTGATTTACTCAAATACATAAATTCAACAGATTGGATTTAGTAATACTATTTGCGTTCGGCGAGGAAGTGGTATCGAAACGGCACTCTAGTGCTAATTGTGGCTCGTAGTGGACTATATGAGCCAGCCACGGAAACCAACCAACCAGAAAAACTTTTTGTTTTTGTCTGAGACTCTCTCTGACCCATGTCTACAAACCATGAAAATTTTAAGACCCTCGGTCTACTAGGAGGGGTACCCTCCCCCCCCCCCCCCATACAAACCGGGATCCAAATGAAAGTTCCTATTCAAATTTTTTTTTTTTTTTTGTTTTTTGTACTATCGACTTAAAATTTGGATACTATAAGTGTCTAACCCATAGCCACTAACCTTATAAATTTGAAGACCATCGGACCACTCGCTGGAGCGTGAAGAGTTTTACAACTTATAGCCAAAGTTAGCCTTTTTTATATTTTTAAATGTAGATAATTACAGTAAATAGCGAATAGGCTAAAAAAAGAATAGAAAAAACAAACTAAGTTTCACATGTAGATTGGGCCACAGCAAAGCGGAGCTGGGCACAGCTAGTATATTTATATAAATTAAACAATTCTATTGTTTATTTTAATAAATATAATTTTATTTATTTGACACTATGTGTCATTAATTTGATTTTGATACACTTTTAGGTTTACCTTAATAATTTAGCGTGGTAACGCTTTATGATGAGTCTACTATGAACTAATCTTAAGTGTACCTTGCCCAGAGCTTGTAGAGGCTCTTAACTCCTCCCTCAGAAATTTCAATCGTCCTCGATTATTTCAGAAATATGGGATGTCGTTTAGACTTTTATGCCTTGAAGTCTTTAATTTCGGCAAATCCAGTATGTCGTTAAGACTTTCACGCCTTGACAAATTTTTTATTGACATCTGGATTGATTCAGACTTTTAAATGATGAATTTAGCTTTTACGGATTTCCCTTTTATTTTGAAAATTAAGATTATAGCTAAAGTCAAGGCTACAAGTCCAAGATGTGTGGAAAGGCTGGACTTCACCTACAAATTCAGAGAGTTATTTTTTTTAATATTCTTGATGTTTAGTTTCTTCATGAACTTTAAAGATAGCACTTCCTCGAATTCAAAATGAAAATTCCAATGCTGAATTATTGCGGGCAGAGGTCTTAAGCTATGAGTTTCGATAGTTGTAATATTTAGGTTATTTATTCTTATAAGTAATTTCGTTAATAAATCTTATTAAATACGAGCCATTTAATTTTCTGATATTATTTTTAACAGTTGTGTTTCTTTTGAAATTGTTTAACAAGATTAAACCATTGGTTAACTCTTCAAGGCCTTAAATATGATCTGTATTAGTTACAATATGTACAGTCATTTGGTTCATTTTCCATTAGACTCTTGATACAATTATGATTTTCTAGGTTAACAAATTGGTCTTGTATACATATTTTTATTTAAAAATTTAAAGATTCTTCTAAAGAGTTAAATGGCTTTTTTTCTTCTACAAAGATGTTATCGATTTTATTCATGTTATTGCTTGATATTATAAATGTATTGATTATATTATTAGATGGATTGCTTTATTAATTTTATCTATTTACTCTTTTATAATATCTATTTTATATTTGTACAGTAATAACATTAATATCTGAAATTCGTTACTGGTTTGTATTGTTTTTATAATTGAGTTGCTTATATGAGTAATATTATTGATTCTTTGTAAGATATTCTTGTTCATTATTAATTGTTGATTATTATTTTCTATTACTTCTCCAAATTTATTATTGATTACTACAAGGTAATCATGATCAGGATTACGTGTGACCCATTTCCAAGCTGATCCTATAAAATCTAGTGATCTCTTGTTTCTATGTTTTAACATGACACCATTGAAGGAGGTTTTTACATTATTTATTTCCTCTGATAAAAATTGATAGAGAGGATGAGTTGATGGGATGTTCTTGGTGAAGTTAGTTTTTATGTCGTCTAAAATTATGGCTCAGTAATATTGATAAGAATTATGAAGTAGCCTGTTTGTATTTTCCCTATACCGTCTTCGATGGTATCGATTTCTGATTGAGAGTAATCTAATATCTCAATGGACCCGTGACACAGAGAATGGAAGGAAAGTAGTAATCTAAAAAATATTTATTATATTATATGATTCACAATTTTCTCAGTATCTGTTGCAACAGTGGAATTTTTATTTTCCTTAAAAATTTCTTCTTTGTATCTGTTAGAAAGCTTTATTCCCAATCTCTTATTCTGTTTTACGTAGATCTTGTCTCCAACTTTATACTCAATGGCTTCTTTCCTATTTTTGTTATGGTATTGTAAGAGTTTCTCCTGCTTAAGCTTTAATAACTCAAGATTTTCCTTTCTTATTTCTTCTTGACTGACAGGATTTGCCGTAGTGGATCTATCAAACAATAAATCGAATGGTTTTTTCCTGGTGACGGAATGAATGGTATGGTTGTATACGTTTACAGACCATTCCTTTAATTTATAAAAATCTTTATCCTGGTGTTCCTGTTTTTAGCATCTCATTCTTTCTGCGAGTGTAGAGTGGAATATTTGTATTTTGCCATTGACTTCACTTTTGTAGAGAGGAGCTGTGAATATGTTAATATTGAATTCATTTTTTAACATGAACATTAATTGGATGGGAACTAAACGTTCTTTCATTGTCAAAAACTATGTGTATAGGACTTCTTTAAGTGGCTGCTTAATGTTTCCTATGCTTTTGACATCTATTTTCTTTACAATTGCAAATATTGAAAATGTATCAATTGAAGTAGGAATTTGTGTTTGTCGGTAGAAAAAATGGATGGTGTGACCAGGATATTCTGGTAATGGCGTGGGAGTCAGCTTTGTATTGCTTGGGTGTCGGTCATATTTATTTTCCTTGCATATTTTGGTAGCCTTTTTTATTTTGTTTGCCATGGCAGGAAAATAATATTTCTCCAGAATCTGCTGCCTGTTCTCTTTTTTATTCCTATGGGCACTTGTTTCAATGACGATTCTTTCTTGAGCTGCTGTATTGGTGACATCCTCTAGTACTTGTTGTGTAAAGCGGACTTTATAATTGGCAATATGTAATGGATATATTTTTTGGTTCGCTAGCATTATTGGCTCGGTTGTTTTTAGAGCATTGATTATGGCTGGGTTAAGATGGTTTTTTAAGTAGTACTTTAAGTGATTTTTCTGAATATGCTCTTTCAGTTATTATGTGTCTATGTTACATTAGGAAGACTATCTTGAATTCATATGAAGCTTCCGTTCCTTCTGTGATAAATATTTGGTTCTTGAAGACATTTATGAGTGTTGTTACGGAAGGTATTAGTTTTTCAGGTGGACTGTCACTGTTGTGAATAATTGTTGCTAATGAATTTATTTTTAGATTTCGATGGTCTAGAGAGAAAATCAGTTACTACTAGTATTTCCTGGTTTGTACATTAATTCATGGTAGTATTCTTCAAGTTGCGCTTTCCAACGTTTCATTTTCCCGTTAGTATTCTTGTTGCTAAGGACGAAATTCAATGGTTGCTGATCAGTGAAAATTTTTACCTTTTTAGACCCGTATAGGAAACATCTGAGGGTCTGTAAGGCCCAGATTACCGCAAGCATTTCTTTTCCATTCGCTGCGAAAGTCTCTTCTGATATACCTAATGCTCTTGAAAGGAAACAGATTGGTCTACCGTCTTGTGACAATACGGATCCCAAAGCGTAATCTGAGGCGTCATTAGTGAGCTCAAACGGTTTTTTGAAGTCGGGACAATGAAGCATAACTTCTTCTGATACTAAACAATTCTTTAGGGGACAAGGCTTCTGGGTAAAGAGCCAGGGGCTTGGTGCTCAAGACCGTTCATACGTGGTGAGGAGCCACATCCTGCCAGAGGTGTCCCTGCTGTTGACGGAATATGGCGGATCTAGAGAGGTAAACTCGATTAATCCCGCAATCCCGGGTGTATAACAACCGTGCTCATGGGATGAATGGCACTGCGTGTGTCTGATAACGGTGGACTCCGGATACCTGGCGACCTCCGGTTTAAACTTTAGCCTTGCCGGGGTACAGGGGGCTATGCCCCGGTGGACATACTCTCCCCTACACACGTGGGACCAAAATATGAACAAAAAAAATACAACAAAAATTAACAGTAATGACATAACAGAGGACGGTATGAGTTACTGGCCTCGAGCCAGGAACTAGTCACTGCTGACAGCGGGCAAGCTGTGGCGTTAACAACAGCAGCAACAACTACGTCGGTGGCTATCGGAAATAGCGTCAAACTGACAGAACCGATAAAAACGCCAAAATGTGCAAGCCATAATGCACCAAAGCCGAAGAAAGGCAAGTCGGAAGCGATGGTCAGGAAGAACCTGTACCAAAAAGCCCTCTTCATTTTAGGCAAGATCGCCAAAAATGAGGAGAGTGGGACGGTACATGAGTTCGACCAGGCCGACAATGTAAAATACCAAGCCGTGGTGGACGAGTACGTGTCACCTGTAAAAGCAACTAAACGTAATCGCTCTCAGGATGATACCATTACAAATACTCGTAAGAGTAAAGTCGCTAAAACAACCGACAGAGAAGGTCCCTCCACAAGCGCCAAGAGTCTTTTCAGTGACGTTGCTCGGGATGAGCTAACGGTGGCACTTGTTGATGAAGTCACAAGCGGCGGTAAGAAGGTGTTGGAGAAATGGGGGAGATTGAGCCCAGGCTTACAGAGTTGGTGATGGAACACCTTCTCTCTGATCTGTGTTCATCTCCACCAGGATTCGACTCTTTTGCGGTTCTCCGCGGCTGCAGGGTGATAAAGTGCGACGATCGTCCGTCTTTGGAGTTTCTGGGCAATTACATTGCTAAGATAAGCTATGCTTGGGAGGGCTTAAGGCTTAAGCTCATCCCAGCTCGGGACATCACAAGGCGGCCGAGACCTCGCATTTGGTTGCCTGTTATGAAGGTGGAGCACGGCAAGGTGCTACAGCTTCTGCAGCGGCAGAACCCTACCATGCCTACGAATGACTGGAGTGTCATCAAGGATGAAGGTCAACAAAAGAGCAGCATGTCTCTGCTCCTCTTCATTAACGAAGATTCCGTTAAAGAGCTGGAGAAAACGGACCACAAAATGCGGTTTAGCGTGAGGTATGCCAAACTAAAAATTTTCCGGTCATCAGAAGAAGAATCATATGAGTTGCAGGATGCAAACGCTTCAGGACGAAGCACGCCAAAGAAACCAACTACCGATGCTGAAGGTCGTGCAGATTAACCTAAAGCATTCCAAGAATGCCTCGGATAATCTTGCCGTCCTCCTAGGCGAGGAGGACGTTGACATATGCATCGTCCAAGAGCCCTAGGTCAGAGGCACTGACATTCTGGGGCTCAGGAACAAAACTACAAGATACTATACGCTAAAGTATGTGACAAGCCAAGAACATGTTTTTTAGTCAAAAACAATGTAAATTCTTTCCTTTGTCCTCAATTCTGCACAGGTGATTTGACAGCCGTGAAAATCGAAGTGTTGGAGGAGAAAGCCATGTTTATAGCATCGGTGTACATGGCGCACAACAAGGAGGCGCCTCCGGATGAGGTTGCGCAGTCGACCGCCATTGAGACAGCCAGCAACACTCCCCACTTCTAGGATGCGACGCCAATGCACGCCATACGCTATGGGGAAGCACCGAGGATAACGAAAGGGGTGAGTCGCTTTTTAATTTTATTAGTAGTTCCAGTCTGTTAGTTTGCAATAGAGGAAATACTCCAACCTTCACATTCCCTAGTACAGAAGGCTTCCCGGGGTGGGAAGAGGTACTAGATATAACTCTTCTGTCCGAAAATTCAGAGGTTCAGGTCGAAAACTGGAGAGTTTCCAACAAAAGATCTTTCTCGGATCACAGTTGGATACTCTACAATTTTAATTTGAAGACAAGGGACTCTGTTTCATTTAGAAACCCTCGCAATATAAAATGGCATGTTTTTACAAGGGTAACTAAATCGAAACTGAATACCTTTACATGCTCAAACATTGACTCCAGGGACGAAATTGAAAGGAGGGTTAAATATCTTGAGGAAGCTTTCGGCAAAGCGTACATGATATCCTGTCCAAGGTTCTGGCCAAGGAGCGGGGCAAATCCCTCTTTCTTGAAAAAGGAAGATGAAACATGGACGGAATCATCTGTTGAGACACTTGACCTCCTACTCGAAACACATTTCCCGACAACTGGTTCGGAAGTACCCGTACGGTTATGGCAAATTTCACGAGACATTGATTCGATCTTCACAGAGGACAAGATCACGCACTCAATCAATACGTTTTCGCCCTATAAATCGCCTGGCATGGACGGAATTCTTCCGATAATGCTACAGAAGCTACGGGACAAGGTAGTTCCGTGGCTAAGGTTGATTTTTAGGGCATGTATTCGTCTTAACCACATACCAATGAGTTGGAGAAGAGTTAAGGTAGTCTTCATACCAAAGGCTGGGAAAATTGGTCATGAATCCGCAAAAGATTTCAGGCCAATCAGCGTAACATCGTTCCTCTTGAAGACAATGGAAAGGGTATGGGAGCTCCATCTTCGATCAATTATTGAGAAATTTGCCATCTCGACTTGCCAACACGCATACCTCAAGGGTAGATCCACGGAAACGGGTCCACATGAGGTTGTCCGTACGACAGAGAGGGCGATTTACTATAAACAATACTCTCTCGCAGCATTCTTAGATATAGAGGGTGCTTTCAATAACGTCAGTACACGTGCTTTCCAGGATTCTCTAGCTAGGATTGGCGTAGAGGAAGACATTGGGGAATGGATAGTTAACATGATTGAAACCAGAACAGTGCAGTCAGCGTTAGGAAACTCGACTCTAACCAGATATGTCAGTAAAGGAACACCACAGGGCGGGGGTAATCTCTCCACTGCTGTGGTTATTAGTCATTGATAACATTCTCAAAGTTTTAGAGACAGGGACAAGTGTAGTCGCCTATGCAGACGACGTTGTGATCATGATATCAGGGATGTTTCCTAGTGTGATAATTAATATCATGCAGGGAGCTCTGGGAAGACTGTTAAAATGGGCCACAGGATGTGGTCTAAACGATAACAAAAGCAAGACAGAACTGATGCTTTTCGCAACGAAAACCAAAATACAGACTTTTCCCCTTCCTCTTCTGAATGGACAACAGCTTCATCTTTCCAACAAGGCCAAGTACCTGGGAGTTATGCTGGACGCAAAACTCAATTGGAAATCCAATATAGATCTACGGGCTAGGAAAGCCTCGGTGGCCTATTACTCTTGCAGAATATTGCTTGGTAAGAGATGGGGTCAACACCCTAAAATAACAGCATGGATGTACACAGCGATAGAACGTCTGATTCTTACGTACGGGGCAATTGTTTGGTGGCCAGCTCTAGGAAAGCGCTGTTTAGTGCACAAAGTTAGCGGTGTGCAGAGGTCGACGTACCGGAAGGTCCTAAGATAGTTATCTTCGTTGATAGTCAGGCGGCACTGAAGGCACTGCAATCCACCACTGTGAAGTCAAAGCTCGTTAAGGAATGCAGGTCGACGATGAGCGTCAAGCTGATATCACTCTCTTATGGGTTCCTGGCCATAGGAACATAGAGGGGAATGAGAAGGCTGACGAAATGGCTCGTTCTTGTGCTTCTCTTGATGTATCGTTGGCGGAACAGGTCTCGATTCCCTTGGCGGTCGTCAAGAGGAGCAACTTTCTGTTTTTCCGTCAGCTGGCTAACAGACGGTGAAAGATCTTGAATCTTGCAGAGCGGCACGTGCTACCTGGCCTTGTTACAACGAAAATAGGTCTTTTAGACTTATTAACAGAAGACGCTCGGATACCGCAAGGCTCACAGCGGTTTTTACCGATCACTGGTGTGTAGGGATGCACGCGAAGAGACTGGGTATTCCGTTTAGAAGCCATTGTAGGAGCTGCGGAAACGAAGAGGAAGAGGAGTCACTCACCCACTTTCTATGTCAATGCCCAGCCTTAGCAAAGACTAGAGATAAGTTTCTGGGCAAATACTTCATCGACAATCTCTCGGACTGTTCAGTCACATGCCCGGGTGATTTACTCAAATACATAAATTCAACAGGTTGGATTTCGTAATACTGATTGCGTTCGGCGAGGAAGTGGTATCAAAACGGCACTCTAGTGCTAATTGTGGCTCGTAGTGGACTATATGAGCCAGCCACGGTAACCAACCAACCATACAATTCTTTAACTGCTTGAATGCTTCCAACTGTTGCACTGATAAGTTTAGATGTGGTTTTTTTTTACAAGTTCTTGGGAATACGAATTCTCCTCTAAGCACTTCTGTGAGAGGTTTAACGATTTGCGCATACGCTTTTATAAGTCTTCGGTAGTGTCCGTTCATATCTAGAAAGGAACATAAATCATGGACAGATTTTGGACGTGGAAAATTTGTTATGGCTTCAACCTTCTTTGGAGTAGTACGAATACCTTGTTGACCTACTATGCTACCTAAAAATTCTGCATGCTTATTTATATGTAAAAGCTTAAAGCCTGTCAGAGTGAGAGCGAAGCGAATTGAAACTAAAACGCGCGAACGAAGCGAGCGAGTATTTTTAAAATTGTTTGTAGCAATTATCGTTTGTTTTTAAAGCAAACATAGTTTTTGCATTCACAACATTCTTAAATGAAAGTCGGGCGCTGTAAAATTATTGTAAATTTAAAATTAATTCTAAATAATGAAAATTAACGTGGAAATCTTAATTTCAGAAGTATTTAAATGGCCAGTTTTGTGAGATCAAACAAATAAAAATTACCACAATAGAATTTTAGTAGAAAATAAGTGGAAAGAAATTGAACGAGAATTAATAAAGTATATTAAATTGATTTAAAAAAAACCTTCCAAGTGTGAGTAGGACTTGCACACGGAGGGTTCCGTACCTTCGCACAAGATTTAACACAATGTAAGCAAATTTGTACCTCTGTCTGAAATTAAACAAAATGAAATAAATAAAAAACTGTTATATTTATTGAATCATAAGGTATAAAGCATAGAAGTATTTTTAATAAAAGTTAGTCTTAAGACAGAGTTCGAATAAAGTGGAAAGAATTTACTCCGAACAGTTTATTTTGGCAGTATATAAACTTAACTAGAATTTACTCCAAAGAGTTTCTTTTGGTGACACATAAACATAATCCGCGCACTCTGACATCAGCCTTAGTGTAACAATTCATTTTGTACAATGCTTATAGCTAAACAGAAGATAATCTAAAAGACATAACTTAAAGAGAGTACAAGATAAGTAAAAAAATAACTCAGCTCCAGACAACTCAATTCCAAAATATGGTATAACCAATGCTTAAGAGAATTTAATAACAACAATAACAAAAGATAAAGATTACTAAAGTTTAAGAGAATTCAAGAGAACTTTCAACTAAAGCAATCTCTGCAATTTAAAAAAATAGGCGCCAACATATTCCTTTAATGAAATATACGTTGAAAAGATTGCAATTTTAATGACATTAACTCTAAAAAGAAAACAATTGCACTCAAAAAGGAACCAATTAGTAGAAAGAGAAATATTGCATATAATTCATGCATACCAAAGATTTTATGTCTCCGCTGCTTTGTTGCTCTTATACCATGAAATTTGTATTCCGCGCGCATCCAGAAATTCATTATTCCCATTGCATTCAACCACATAATTTGCGTATTAAATTCATTAATCAAAAATGAATGTTTTCTTAAATATATAGTCAACTGCATAGGCACAATGTCCTGTGGTATAATCCGAAATGCATGCCCATGCTCTCTGTACACTTGATAAAAATAATGCAAAAATTCTATAAGTGTTGCGCTAACATAACGACGTCTGTGCAACGCCAACAGTTGCTTCAATGGTACAATTTCATTATCACTTTCCACAATATGCGTGCCTAGCTCTTGTATGGCTGGAATTCCGCCGAGCGCAGCGTATGCGCCATCACTCAGGATGAGTGTATAATTATTTTCTATTAACTCATCAATTGTCATAGGCATCCGTTTCGATTGACTTGTTCGTATCAAGTGAAAAAGTAAGCCTTGATAAATAGAACGGACGACAAGCGTGAAAATCATTAATGCTGTATAAAATATACGTTGTGTAGAAATTGGTGAAGCTCTGGGAACTGGCAAGCCAATATATAACAGCAATACATTGAGATATGGACGAACACTGACTAAATGCTGTACCGCAGGCAATTGACCATAAACCTTGTCTGTGATGTACAGAAGTAAAATAACAAGAAACAATATTGATCCCAAAAAAAACCAAATGTTTTGAGGGAATGGATAAAGTAGTATATCCATTGATGATAGCTCATAGGCAGAGACGGCAACGCTGAGAACAAAACGCGTCTGATAATAATTATAGGCCTCTTGCGACATTTTTATGTAGACCACCCATGCACAGGTCTACTCCATTGCGTAAAAGCTGTAAGTTTTATTTTGAAATCACATTATTCATAAAAGATCAATCAAGTCACAAACTCACCATGGTGCCATTAAAAATACCTTGTTGTCCATTATTTTGCTGGGGTAAATACATTTCAATAGTAAAGTTCATCATTACTGACAATTAGCGTAACATTTGTCCTTCAATACCGCCACTAACTTTAAGGCGTCCAGTTTCTTCACGCTTTATATACATAAATGGTGGATTATGGACAAGAGCAGCATGTAATGTACAACCGAAAAAATCGCCTAATTTACGAGGAAACAACACCGGCCAAATCAGTGTCGTACCGTTATAACTATTTATAAGCCGGGGCACCACTGAACCACAATGTGTTTCAGAATAAGGATAATAAGTGAAAATTTGTATTTCACCTTGAGCACTCTGTATTTGAACATTACAATTGATAAGTTGATAATGCCAACAATATTCAAAGATTTGTAGCATTGTGTTACGCAAAATATGATCACGTTGTGCAAGAATATATAATAGAATTCATTCTCATTAGAATCATTTGAATTCTGAACTATGTCTATCTCCCTGTGTGGTTATAATGCAATGATTAAATTCTGAATACAATCAATTTGTCTTTTAGTTACTCACGCAAAGGACTCATACGAATCGATGAGTAGGAGATTATAATTCTTTTGTCCAGAAACGTGTACAAAACTTTTGTCCCTTGTAATATAGATCAGTTGAATCGGCACGATGCCCCAACTGCGAAACAGTATTGCTAGCATTTCATCATAAAAGGTACATACGAGTATGTGAGTTTTCCGGCAGCATACTGTTAACACTAGTGAAGGTGTCACTGTAAGTATATAATTGTGGACTACATGGAGTAATGATAGTACGACCAATGTATTGATATCGTTTTGTTGTTTGCCACAGAGCTCGTTGTAATTATTAAGCAAAGCGGATATGTTCATAACTGCGACTACAAACGTGTATCGTAATGCATTCATACCTTTTTATAGCCATTAAAAGAAGTTATTTAAACACCTCAAAAAAGTTTTTATGATTAATGAGCAAAAATGTTCATTTATATAAGTTGTGATATTTGTAATAACTTCAATACAAGGATACGAATTAATAACCATTAGAAGTTCGAAGAACACCTCGATTAATAATAGATGGTGGCTTTTCATGTGAATTGCATTTAAGTGCTCACTTATAACATTGTAGGCGCTCTAAAGATGTGTGACGTTTAATTCATCATGTCTTTAAGTGGACAAGCAGTTGTATATGTTCGAGAAAGCATATCTCATTACTTTTATATCCGATTGACCCCATGTGAGTAAACATTAGGCATAATAATTTCACCATTCACACAACATAATTTTTTCGGGAATTAAAAATGTCACGATACGAGCCACAAAATCTTCATTTCTGCGAATCGATTTTTTATTCGTTCCTTATGTTTGGAAACTGCTACGAGTATTCGAATGGTTGTGGAGGCGTTTGGAAATCAAACTCAATCTAAAAACATATGCACTCTCCCACTATTATATCACTAGAATTTTAAGGAGTTTCTCAAAAGTTTTTTTTTAACAGACATTGTACAACAAAATTAAATATGCACCAGAGACTAATCTTCATTTGCGCAGCGTACTGGATCTTCGAATCCGAATCCCAGGGTTGAGTGAGTGTTGTGTTTTCAGTTTCAGACGTTTGATATAGTGTAATTCGACACTTCGGTCAAAATAGCTCGCTTGTCTACACCACCATGTGTGTGACAATTCATATTTTTTCATAATTTTCGTTATTTTGAATAGAATTATGAAAACTTTTCGACTTCTACGGACTTTTTTTTTCGATATACAAGCCACGTGGAGGTCACTTTCCTTGTAATCTGCTATTTTGGCTTATTGTATATTCCGAACACCCTACCATGCCCCATTCTTATTGGAAATTATCTAAATTTATTAAAAAACCAGAAAATGAAGACTAACTTTGACTATGCCGAAATTGTAATACTCTTCACGCCCCTTCTAGTAGCCCGAGAGTCTTGAAATATAAAAGCTTGGTCTTGAAATTTATATGGTTGGTGGTCAGCATCTTATAGTGTTCATATTTCAAGTCGATAGTATGAAAAACAAAAAAGTTTTTCTAATAAGAACTTTAATTTGTATAGCGTTTGTTTGGGGGGTACCCTCCCTGGTGGAACGATTCAGCTGATTCAGACAAATGTACTGCGTATGGTAAAAAGAAAGTTCCGTGCAAAATTTCAGCTCTATAGCTCGAAAACTGAGAGACTAGTTTGCATACACACACACAGGCAGACGGACATGGCTAGATCAACTCGTCTCGTCGCGCTGATCAAGAATATGTGTATATACTTTATGGGGTTTCCGATGTCTCCTTATGTGTGTTACAAACTTCATGACAAACTTATTATACGTACTATTTACTGCGTGAAGAGTATAAAAACAACAGATTTTTACAAAAGTTGAGGATGATCATTGTACAAGTATGTTATTTTTAACAAAAAATCAACATTTAAAAGTTTTGAGTTATGCCCCTTTTGTTGATAAGGTGCGATATGCTCACTCATATTATATTTCCCAATAAGAACGTGTCACACATAAATCATGTGACGTGCAGTCTATCTTCGATTGTATGTAATATTGTGGGCGGCACCAACTTAGACGTAATGTACTCCTAGTTCACGTATAAAATTCTACAGGATTCGACAAAAAATTTTAATTTTATTTTACAACTTATGGTTACAAAGGCAGGGCCATGCTACAATAGAGAAAAATTAATGAAGGTTTATCAGCTGTTTGTTGGAAGGTTTTATTTCACACATATAATGCAGAATCTACACACGAAGTTGAACTATTTATCCCAGAACGGCTTTGCAGCTATTGTAAAATAAATCACATTTCACTAGACGACTTTACAATGGTGGTTTATTTGAGCAGCTATTATCATAACCCATGACAACATTAGAATCTGATTTGATATTAATACAAAATCTGATTGATAAATTAATACAAAATCCGCATCGAATACATTTGTATTATATGTATCCGAAAATATGCCCATAGAATATATAGTATTCAGGCTTCTTTAATATGATACCCAAGTACATTATCCAGGAGCAATTAAACAATTATATTTAGAAATATTCATTTATGATGCAACAGTTAGATGAACTACATTCATACAAGCAGTCAATTATTACTCACATTAAGGAAGAAAAAGCAACGCGTCTTGAAATTCTGAAATAAATTGACTGTTGAATCATGGGTCCCAGCTCAGCTTGCGCAATAAAGTCCTATTGTACAAGACAACAATTAAACCAATTTGCCCATACGGCATCCAATTATACGGTACAACAGTTAACTCTAACATAGAATTGAAACTTCTGAGAAGAGTAGTGGGTGCTTCTTTCTATGTACGAAATTCGGTGCAACGTAAAGACCATCGGGTACCATTAATCAAAGAAGAAATGCGACGGTACAGTGACGGTACAGTGACGGTACAGTGACGGTACAGTGACGGTACAGTGACGGTACAGTGACGGTACAGTGAGGGTACATACGGTCAGACTGGAGAATCAGCCCAATTCGCTTGTTTTGGGCCTGCTCGACAACAGTCTTCAAACCAGAATGCTACAAAGAGAGCATCCGATCGATCTGCCATTTTGTTTCCCTTTATACTAAATACTGTCAGCTGATGTGTGTTTTAATAAGAAGTTTATGTAGCATAAAAAATAGTTGTATCTGCCATAAACAATGGGTATATCCCTTGTGATTGTGTAAAACAATGTGGTACCTAGTGTGGTATTCTCAAGCCAACTTCTCTTTGTAATGAGGGAATGGATAAAGTAGTATATCCATTGATGATAGCTCATAGGCAGAGACGGCAACGCTGAGAACAAAACGCGTCTGATAATAATTATATGTGGCAGTGGCAATAAGGCCTCTAGCGACATTTTTATGTAGACCACCCATGCACAGGTCTACTCCAATGCGTAAAAACTGTAAGTTTTATTTTGAAATCACATTATTCATAAAAGATCAATCAAGTCACAAACTCACCATGGTGCCATTAAAAATACCTTGTTGTCCATTATTTTGCTGGGGTAAATACATTTCAATAGTAAAGTTCATCATTACTGACAATTAGCGTAACATTTGTCCTTCAATACCGCCTAGTTCACGTATAAAATTCTACAGGATTCGACAAAAAATTTTAATTTTATTTTACAACTTATGGTTACAAAGGCAGGGCCATGCTACAATAGAGAAAAATTAATGAAGGTTTATCAGCTGTTTGTTGGAAGGTTTTATTTCACACATATAATGCAGAATTTACACACGAAGCTGAACTATTTATCCCAGAACGGCTTTGCAGCTATTGTAAAATAAATCACATTTCACTAGACGACTTTACAATGGTGGTTTATTTGAGCACTATTATCATAACCCATGACAACATTAGAATCTGATTTGATATTAATACAAAATCTGATTGATAAATTAATACAAAATCCGCATCGAACACATTTGTATTATATGTATCCGAAAATATGCCCATAGAATATATAGTATTCAGGCTTCTTTAATATGATACCCAAGTACATTATCCAGGAGCAATTAAACAATTATATTTAGAAATATTCATTTATGATGCAACAGTTAGATGAACTACATTCATACAAGCAGTCAATTATTACTCACATTTAGGAAGAAAAAGCAACGCGTCTTGAAATTCTGAAATAAATTGACTGTTGAATCATGGGTCCCAGCTCAGCTTGCGCAATAAAGTCCTATTGTACAAGACAACAATTAAACCAATTTGCCCATACGGCATCCAATTATACGGTACAACAGTTAACTCTAACATAGAATTGAGACTTCTGAGAAGAGTAGTGGGTGCTTCTTTCTATATACGAAATTCGGTGCAACGTAAAGACCATCGGGTACCATTAATCAAAGAAGAAATGCGATGGTACAGTGACGGTACAGTGAGGGTACATACGGTCAGACTGGAGAATCAGCCCAATTCGCTTGTTTTGGGCCTGCTCGACAACAGTCTTCAAACCAGAATGCTACAAAGAGAGCATCCCATCGATCTGCCATTTTGTTTCCCTTTATACTAAATACTGTCAGCTGATGTGTGTTTTAATAAGAAGTTTATGTAGCATAAAAAATAGTTGTATCTGCCATAAACAATGGGTATATCCCTTGTGATTGTGTAAAACAATGTGGTACCTAGTGTGGTATTCTCAAGCCAACTTCTCTTTGTAATGAGGGAATGGATAAAGTAGTATATCCATTGATGATAGCTCATAGGCAGAGACGGCAACGCTGAGAACAAAACGCGTCTGATAATAATTATATGTGGCAGTGGCAATCAGGCCTCTAGCGACATTTTTATGTAGACCACCCATGCACAGGTCTACTCCATTGCGTAAAAACTGTAAGTTTTATTTTGAAATCACATTATTCATAAAAGATCAATCAAGTCACAAACTCACCATGGTGCCATTAAAAATACCTTGTTGTCCATTATTTTGCTGGGGTAAATACATTTCAATAGTAAAGTTCATCATTACTGACAATTAGCGTAACATTTGTCCTTCAATACCGCCTAGTTCACGTATAAAATTCTACAGGATTCGACAAAAAATTTTAATTTTATTTTACAACTTATGGTTACAAAGGCAGGGCCATGCTACAATAGAGAAAAATTAATGAAGGTTTATCAGCTGTTTGTTGGAAGGTTTTATTTCACACATATAATGCAGAATCTACACACGAAGTTGAACTATTTATCCCAGAACGGCTTTGCAGCTTTTGTAAAATAAATCACATTTCACTAGACGACTTTACAATGGTGGTTTATTTGAGCACTATTATCATAACCCATGACAACATTAGAATCTGATTTGATATTAATACAAAATCTGATTGATAAATTAATACAAAATCCGCATCGAATACATTTGTATTATATGTATCCGAAAATATGCCCATAGAATATATAGTATTCAGGCTTCTTTAATATGATACCCAAGTACATTATCCAGGAGCAATTAAACAATTATATTTAGAAATATTCATTTATGATGCAACAGTTAGATGAACTACATTCATACAAGCAGTCAATTATTACTCACATTTAGGAAGAAAAAGCAACGCGTCTTGAAATTCTGAAATAAATTGACTGTTGAATCATGGGTCCCAGCTCAGCTTGCGCAATAAAGTCCTATTGTACAAGACAACAATTAAACCAATTTGCCCATACGGCATCCAATTATACGGTACAACAGTTAACTCTAACATAGAATTGAGACTTCTGAGAAGAGTAGTGGGTGCTTCTTTCTATATACGAAATTCGGTGCAACGTAAAGACCATCGGGTACCATTAATCAAAGAAGAAATGCGATGGTACAGTGACGGTACAGTGAGGGTACATACGGTCAGACTGGAGAATCAGCCCAATTCGCTTGTTTTGGGCCTGCTCGACAACAGTCTTCAAACCAGAATGCTACAAAGAGAGCATCCGATCGATCTGCCATTTTGTTTCCCTTTATACTAAATACTGTCAGCTGATGTGTGTTTTAATAAGAAGTTTATGTAGCATAAAAAATAGTTGTATCTGCCATAAACAATGGGTATATCCCTTGTGATTGTGTAAAACAATGTGGTACCTAGTGTGGTATTCTCAAGTTAACTTCTCTTTGTAATGAGGGAATAGCTCATAGACAGAGACGGCAACGCTGAGAACAAAACGCGTCTGATAATAATTATATGTGGCAGTGGCAATCAGGCCTCTAGCGACATTTTTATGTAGACCACCCATGCACAGGTCTACTCCATTGCGTAAAAACTGTAAGTTTTATTTTGAAATCACATTATTCATAAAAGATCAATCAAGTCACAAACTCACCATGGTGCCATTAAAAATACCTTGTTGTCCATTATTTTGCTGGGGTAAATACATTTCAATAGTAAAGTTCATCATTACTGACAATTAGCGTAACATTTGTCCTTCAATACCGCCTAGTTCACGTATAAAATTCTACAGGATTCGACAAAAAATTTTAATTTTATTTTACAACTTATGGTTACAAAGGCAGGGCCATGCTACAATAGAGAAAAATTAATGAAGGTTTATCAGCTGTTTGTTGGAAGGTTTTATTTCACACATATAATGCAGAATTTACACACGAAGCTGAACTATTTATCCCAGAACGGCTTTGCAGCTTTTGTAAAATAAATCACATTTCACTAGACGACTTTACAATGGTGGTTTATTTGAGCACTATTATCATAACCCATGACAACATTAGAATCTGATTTGATATTAATACAAAATCTGATTGATAAATTAATACAAAATCCGCATCGAATACATTTGTATTATATGTATCCGAAAATATGCCCATAGAATATATAGTATTCAGGCTTCTTTAATATGATACCCAAGTACATTATCCAGGAGCAATTAAACAATTATATTTAGAAATATTCATTTATGATGCAACAGTTAGATGAACTACATTCATACAAGCAGTCAATTATTACTCACATTTAGGAAGAAAAAGCAACGCGTCTTGAAATTCTGAAATAAATTGACTGTTGAATCATGGGTCCCAGCTCAGCTTGCGCAATAAAGTCCTATTGTACAAGACAACAATTAAACCAATTTGCCCATACGGCATCCAATTATACGGTACAACAGTTAACTCTAACATAGAATTGAGACTTCTGAGAAGAGTAGTGGGTGCTTCTTTCTATATACGAAATTCGGTGCAACGTAAAGACCATCGGGTACCATTAATCAAAGAAGAAATGCGATGGTACAGTGACGGTACAGTGAGGGTACATACGGTCAGACTGGAGAATCAGCCCAATTCGCTTGTTTTGGGCCTGCTCGACAACAGTCTTCAAACCAGAATGCTACAAAGAGAGCATCCGATCGATCTGCCATTTTGTTTCCCTTTATACTAAATACTGTCAGCTGATGTGTGTTTTAATAAGAAGTTTATGTAGCATAAAAAATAGTTGTATCTGCCATAAACAATGGGTATATCCCTTGTGATTGTGTAAAACAATGTGGTACCTAGTGTGGTATTCTCAAGCCAACTTCTCTTTGTAATGAGGGAATGGATAAAGTAGTATATCCATTGATGATAGCTCATAGGCAGAGACGGCAACGCTGAGAACAAAACGCGTCTGATAATAATTATATGTGGCAGTGGCAATCAGGCCTCTAGCGACATTTTTATGTAGACCACCCATGCACAGGTCTACTCCATTGCGTAAAAACTGTAAGTTTTATTTTGAAATCACATTATTCATAAAAGATCAATCAAGTCACAAACTCACCATGGTGCCATTAAAAATACCTTGTTGTCCATTATTTTGCTGGGGTAAATACATTTCAATAGTAAAGTTCATCATTACTGACAATTAGCGTAACATTTGTCCTTCAATACCGCCTAGTTCACGTATAAAATTCTACAGGATTCGACAAAAAATTTTAATTTTATTTTACAACTTATGGTTACAAAGGCAGGGCCATGCTACAATAGAGAAAAATTAATGAAGGTTTATCAGCTGTTTGTTGGAAGGTTTTATTTCACACATATAATGCAGAATCTACACACGAAGTTGAACTATTTATCCCAGAACGGCTTTGCAGCTTTTGTAAAATAAATCACATTTCACTAGACGACTTTACAATGGTGGTTTATTTGAGCACTATTATCATAACCCATGACAACATTAGAATCTGATTTGATATTAATACAAAATCTGATTGATAAATTAATACAAAATCCGCATCGAATACATTTGTATTATATGTATCCGAAAATATGCCCATAGAATATATAGTATTCAGGCTTCTTTAATATGATACCCAAGTACATTATCCAGGAGCAATTAAACAATTATATTTAGAAATATTCATTTATGATGCAACAGTTAGATGAACTACATTCATACAAGCAGTCAATTATTACTCACATTTAGGAAGAAAAAGCAACGCGTCTTGAAATTCTGAAATAAATTGACTGTTGAATCATGGGTCCCAGCTCAGCTTGCGCAATAAAGTCCTATTGTACAAGACAACAATTAAACCAATTTGCCCATACGGCATCCAATTATACGGTACAACAGTTAACTCTAACATAGAATTGAGACTTCTGAGAAGAGTAGTGGGTGCTTCTTTCTATATACGAAATTCGGTGCAACGTAAAGACCATCGGGTACCATTAATCAAAGAAGAAATGCGATGGTACAGTGACGGTACAGTGAGGGTACATACGGTCAGACTGGAGAATCAGCCCAATTCGCTTGTTTTGGGCCTGCTCGACAACAGTCTTCAAACCAGAATGCTACAAAGAGAGCATCCGATCGATCTGCCATTTTGTTTCCCTTTATACTAAATACTGTCAGCTGATGTGTGTTTTAATAAGAAGTTTATGTAGCATAAAAAATAGTTGTATCTGCCATAAACAATGGGTATATCCCTTGTGATTGTGTAAAACAATGTGGTACCTAGTGTGGTATTCTCAAGTTAACTTCTCTTTGTAATGAGGGAATAGCTCATAGACAGAGACGGCAACGCTGAGAACAAAACGCGTCTGATAATAATTATATGTGGCAGTGGCAATCAGGCCTCTAGCGACATTTTTATGTAGACCACCCATGCACAGGTCTACTCCATTGCGTAAAAACTGTAAGTTTTATTTTGAAATCACATTATTCATAAAAGATCAATCAAGTCACAAACTCACCATGGTGCCATTAAAAATACCTTGTTGTCCATTATTTTGCTGGGGTAAATACATTTCAATAGTAAAGTTCATCATTACTGACAATTAGCGTAACATTTGTCCTTCAATACCGCCTAGTTCACGTATAAAATTCTACAGGATTCGACAAAAAATTTTAATTTTATTTTACAACTTATGGTTACAAAGGCAGGGCCATGCTACAATAGAGAAAAATTAATGAAGGTTTATCAGCTGTTTGTTGGAAGGTTTTATTTCACACATATAATGCAGAATTTACACACGAAGCTGAACTATTTATCCCAGAACGGCTTTGCAGCTTTTGTAAAATAAATCACATTTCACTAGACGACTTTACAATGGTGGTTTATTTGAGCACTATTATCATAACCCATGACAACATTAGAATCTGATTTGATATTAATACAAAATCTGATTGATAAATTAATACAAAATCCGCATCGAATACATTTGTATTATATGTATCCGAAAATATGCCCATAGAATATATAGTATTCAGGCTTCTTTAATATGATACCCAAGTACATTATCCAGGAGCAATTAAACAATTATATTTAGAAATATTCATTTATGATGCAACAGTTAGATGAACTACATTCATACAAGCAGTCAATTATTACTCACATTTAGGAAGAAAAAGCAACGCGTCTTGAAATTCTGAAATAAATTGACTGTTGAATCATGGGTCCCAGCTCAGCTTGCGCAATAAAGTCCTATTGTACAAGACAACAATTAAACCAATTTGCCCATACGGCATCCAATTATACGGTACAACAGTTAACTCTAACATAGAATTGAGACTTCTGAGAAGAGTAGTGGGTGCTTCTTTCTATATACGAAATTCGGTGCAACGTAAAGACCATCGGGTACCATTAATCAAAGAAGAAATGCGATGGTACAGTGACGGTACAGTGAGGGTACATACGGTCAGACTGGAGAATCAGCCCAATTCGCTTGTTTTGGGCCTGCTCGACAACAGTCTTCAAACCAGAATGCTACAAAGAGAGCATCCGATCGATCTGCCATTTTGTTTCCCTTTATACTAAATACTGTCAGCTGATGTGTGTTTTAATAAGAAGTTTATGTAGCATAAAAAATAGTTGTATCTGCCATAAACAATGGGTATATCCCTTGTGATTGTGTAAAACAATGTGGTACCTAGTGTGGTATTCTCAAGCCAACTTCTCTTTGTAATGAGGGAATGGATAAAGTAGTATATCCATTGATGATAGCTCATAGGCAGAGACGGCAACGCTGAGAACAAAACGCGTCTGATAATAATTATATGTGGCAGTGGCAATCAGGCCTCTAGCGACATTTTTATGTAGACCACCCATGCACAGGTCTACTCCATTGCGTAAAAACTGTAAGTTTTATTTTGAAATCACATTATTCATAAAAGATCAATCAAGTCACAAACTCACCATGGTGCCATTAAAAATACCTTGTTGTCCATTATTTTGCTGGGGTAAATACATTTCAATAGTAAAGTTCATCATTACTGACAATTAGCGTAACATTTGTCCTTCAATACCGCCACTAACTTTAAGGCGTCCAGTTTCTTCACGCTATATATACATAAATGGTGGATTATGGACAAGAGCAGCATGTAATGTACAACCGAAAAAATCGCCTAATTTACGAGGAAACAACACCGGCCAAATCAGTGTCGTACCGTTATAACTATTTATAAGCCGGGGCACCACTGAACCACAATGTGTTTCAGAATAAGGATAATAAGTGAAAATTTGTATTTCACCCTGAGCACTCTGTATTTGAACATTACAATTGATAAGTTGATAATGCCAACAATATTCAAAGATTTGTAGCATTGTGTTACGCAAAATATGATCACGTTGTGCAAGAATATATAATAGAATTCATTCTCATTAGAATCATTTGAATTCTGAACTATGTCTATCTCCCTGTGTGGTTATAATGCAATGATTAAATTCTGAATACAATCAATTTGTCTTTTAGTTACTCACGCAAAGGACTCATACGAATCGATGAGTAGGAGATTATAATTCTTTTGTCCAGAAACGTGTACAAAACTTTTGTCCCTTGTAATATAGATCAGTTGAATCGGCACGATGCCCCAACTGCGAAACAGTATTGCTAGCATTTCATCATAAAAGGTACATACGAGTATGTGAGTTTTCCGGCAGCATACTGTTAACACTAGTGAAGGTGTCACTGTAAGTATATAATTGTGGACTACATGGAGTAATGATTGTACGACCAATGTATTGATATCGTTTTGTTGTTTGCCACAGAGCTCGTTTTAATTATTAAGCAAAGCGGATATGTTCATAACTGCGACTACAAACGTGTATCGTAATGCATTCATACCTTTTTACAGCCATTAAAAGAAGTTATTTAAACACCTCAAAAAAGTTTTTATGATTAATGAGCAAAAATGTTCATTTATATAAGTTGTGATATTTGTAATAACTTCAATACAAGGATACGAATTAATAACCATTAGAAGTTCGAAGAACACCTCGATTAATAATAGATGGTGGCTTTTCATGCGAATTGCATTTAAGTGCTCACTTATAACATTGTAGGCGCTCTAAAGATGTGTGACGTTTAATTCATCATGTCTTTAAGTGGACAAACAGTTGTATAGGTTCGAGAAAGCATATCTCATTACTTTTATATCCGATTGACCCCATGTGAGTAAACATTAGGCATAATAATTTCACCATTCACACAACATAATTTTTTCGGGAATTAAAAATGTCACGATACGAGCCACAAAATCTTCATTTCTACGAATCGATTTTTTATTCCCTCCTTATGTTTGGAAACTGCTACGAATATTCGAATGGTTGTGGAGGCGTTTGGAAATCAAACTCAATCTAAAAACATATGCACTCTCCCACTATTATATCACTAGAATTTTAAGGAGTTTCTCAAAAGTTTTTTTTTAACAGACATTGTACAACAAAATTAAATATGCACCAGAGACTAATCTTCATTTGCGCAGCGTACTGGATCTTCGAATCCGAATCCCAGGGTTGAGTGAGTGTTGTGTTTTCAGTTTCAGACGTTTGATATAGTGTAATTCGACACTTCGGTCAAAATAGCTCGCTTGTCTACACCACCATGTGTGTGACAATTCATATTTTTTCATAATTTTCGTTATTTTGAATAGAATTATGAAAACTTTTCGACGTCTACGGACTTTTTTTTCGATATACAAGCCACGTGGAGGTCACTTTCCTTGTAATCTGCTATTTTGGCTTATTGTATATTCCGAACACCCTACCATGCCCCATTCTTATTGGAAATTATCTAAATTTATTAAAAAACCAGAAAATGAAGACTAACTTTGACTATGCCGAAATTGTAATACTCTTCACGCCCCTTCTAGTAGCCCGAGAGTCTTGAAATATAAAAGCTTGGTCTTGAAATTTATATGGTTGGTGGTCAGCATCTTATAGTGTTCATATTTCAAGTCGATAGTATGAAAAACAAAAAAGTTTTTCTAATAAGAACTTTAATTTGTATAGCGTTTGTTTGGGGGGTACCCTCCCTGGTGGAACGATTCAGCTGATTCAGACAAATGTACTGCGTATGGTAAAAAGAAAGTTCCGTGCAAAATTTCAGCTCTATAGCTCGAAAACTGAGAGACTAGTTTGCATACACACACACAGGCAGACGGACATGGCTAGATCAACTCGTCTCGTCGCGCTGATCAAGAATATGTGTATATACTTTATGGGGTTTCCGATGTCTCCTTATGTGTGTTACAAACTTCATGACAAACTTATTATACGTACTATTTACTGCGTGAAGAGTATAAAAACAACAGATTTTTACAAAAGTTGAGGATGATCATTGTACAAGTATGTTATTTTTAACAAAAAATCAACATTTAAAAGTTTTGAGTTATGCCCCTTTTGTTGATAAGGTGCGATATGCTCACTCATATTATATTTCCCAATAAGAACGTGTCACACATAAATCATGTGACGTGCAGTCTATCTTCGATTGTATGTAATATTGTGGGCGGCACCAACTTAGACGTAATGTACTCCTAGTTCACGTATAAAATTCTACAGGATTCGACAAAAAATTTTAATTTTATTTTACAACTTATGGTTACAAAGGCAGGGCCATGCTACAATAGAGAAAAATTAATGAAGGTTTATCAGCTGTTTGTTGGAAGGTTTTATTTCACACATATAATGCAGAATCTACACACGAAGTTGAACTATTTATCCCAGAACGGCTTTGCAGCTATTGTAAAATAAATCACATTTCACTAGACGACTTTACAATGGTGGTTTATTTGAGCAGCTATTAACATAACCCATGACAACATTAGAATCTGATTTGATATTAATACAAAATCTGATTGATAAATTAATACAAAATCCGCATCGAATACATTTGTATTATATGTATCCGAAAATATGCCCATAGAATATATAGTATTCAGGCTTCTTTAATATGATACCCAAGTACATTATCCAGGAGCAATTAAACAATTATATTTAGAAATATTCATTTATGATGCAACAGTTAGATGAACTACATTCATACAAGCAGTCAATTATTACTCACATTAAGGAAGAAAAAGCAACGCGTCTTGAAATTCTGAAATAAATTGACTGTTGAATCATGGGTCCCAGCTCAGCTTGCGCAATAAAGTCCTATTGTACAAGACAACAATTAAACCAATTTGCCCATACGGCATCCAATTATACGGTACAACAGTTAACTCTAACATAGAATTGAAACTTCTGAGAAGAGTAGTGGGTGCTTCTTTCTATGTACGAAATTCGGTGCAACGTAAAGACCATCGGGTACCATTAATCAAAGAAGAAATGCGACGGTACAGTGAGGGTACATACGGTCAGACTGGAGAATCAGCCCAATTCGCTTGTTTTGGGCCTGCTCGACAACAGTCTTCAAACCAGAATGCTACAAAGAGAGCATCCGATCGATCTGCCATTTTGTTTCCCTTTATACTAAATACTGTCAGCTGATGTGTGTTTTAATAAGAAGTTTATGTAGCATAAAAAATAGTTGTATCTGCCATAAACAATGGGTATATCCCTTGTGATTGTGTAAAACAATGTGGTACCTAGTGTGGTATTCTCAAGCCAACTTCTCTTTGTAATGAGGGAATGGATAAAGTAGTATATCCATTGATGATAGCTCATAGGCAGAGACGGCAACGCTGAGAACAAAACGCGTCTGATAATAATTATATGTGGCAGTGGCAATCAGGCCTCTAGCGACATTTTTATGTAGACCACCCATGCACAAGTCTACTCCATTGCGTAAAAACTGTAAGTTTTATTTTGAAATCACATTATTCATAAAAGATCAATCAAGTCACAAACTCACCATGGTGCCATTAAAAATACCTTGTTGTCCATTATTTTGCTGGGGTAAATACATTTCAATAGTAAAGTTCATCATTACTGACAATTAGCGTAACATTTGTCCTTCAATACCGCCACTAACTTTAAGGCGTCCAGTTTCTTCACGCTTTATATACATAAATGGTGGATTATGGACAAGAGCAGCATGTAATTTACAACCGAAAAAATCGCCTAATTTACGAGGAAACAACACCGGCCAAATCAGTGTCGTACCGTTATAACTATTTATAAGCCGGGGCACCACTGAACCACAATGTGTTTCAGAATAAGGATAATAAGTGAAAATTTGTATTTCACCCTGAGCACTCTGTATTTGAACATTACAATTGATAAGTTGATAATGCCAACAATATTCAAAGATTTGTAGCATTGTGTTACGCAAAATATGATAACGTTGTGCAAGAATATATAATAGAATTCATTCTCATTAGAATCATTTGAATTCTGAACTATGTCTATCTCCCTGTGTGGTTATAATGCAATGATTAAATTCTGAATACAATCAATTTGTCTTTTAGTTACTCACGCAAAGGACTCATACGAATCGATGAGTAGGAGATTATAATTCTTTTGTCCAGAAACGTGTACAAAACTTTTGTCCCTTGTAATATAGATCAGTTGAATCGGCACGATGCCCCAACTGCGAAACAGTATTGCTAGCATTTCATCATAAAAGGTACATACGAGTATGTGAGTTTTCCGGCAGCATACTGTTAACACTAGTGAAGGTGTCACTGTAAGTATATAATTGTGGACTACATGGAGTAATGATTGTACGACCAATGTATTGATATCGTTTTGTTGTTTGCCACAGAGCTCGTTGTAATTATTAAGCAAAGCGGATATGTTCATAACTGCGACTACAAACGTGTATCGTAATGCATTCATACCTTTTTACAGCCATTAAAAGAAGTTATTTAAACACCTCAAAAAAGTTTTTATGATTAATGAGCAAAAATGTTCATTTATATAAGTTGTGATATTTGTAATAACTTCAATACAAGGATACGAATTAATAACCATTAGAAGTTCGAAGAACACCTCGGTTAATAATAGATGGTGGCTTTTCATGTGAATTGCATTTAAGTGCTCACTTATAACATTGTAGGCGCTCTAAAGATGTGTGACGTTTAATTCATCATGTCTTTAAGTGGACAAACAGTTGTATAGGTTCGAGAAAGCATATCTCATTACTTTTATATCCGATTGACCCCATGTGAGTAAACATTAGGCATAATAATTTCACCATTCACACAACATAATTTTTTCGGGAATTAAAAATGTCACGATACGAGCCACAAAATCTTCATTTCTGCGAATCGATTTTTTATTCCTTCCTGATGTTTGGAAACTGCTACGAGTATTCGAATGGTTGTGGAGGCGTTTGGAAATCAAACTCAATCTAAAAACATATGCACTCTCCCACTATTATATCACTAGAATTTTAAGGAGTTTCTCAAAAGTTTTTTTTTAACAGACATTGTACAACAAAATTAAATATGCACCAGGGACTAATCTTCATTTGCGCAGCGTACTGGTACTTCGAATCCGAATCCCAGGGTTGAGTGAGTGTTGTGTTTTCAGTTTCAGACGTTTGATATAGTGTAATTCGACACTTCGGTCAAAATAGCTCGCTTGTCTACACCACCATGTGTGTGACAATTCATATTTTTTCATAATTTTCGTTCTTTTGAATAGAATTATGAAAACTTTTCGACTTCTACGGACTTTTTTTTCGATATACAAGCCACGTGGAGGTCACTTTCCTTGTAATCTGCTATTTTGGCTTATTGTATATTCCGAACACCCTACCATGCCCCATTCTTATTGGAAATTATCTAAATTTATTAAAAAACCAGAAAATGAAGACTAACTTTGACTATGCCGAAATTGTAATACTCTTCACGCCCCTTCTAGTAGCCCGAGAGTCTTGAAATATAAAAGCTTGGTCTTGAAATTTATATGGTTGGTGGTCAGCATCTTATAGTGTTCATATTTCAAGTCGATAGTATGAAAAACAAAAAAGTTTTTCTAATAAGAACTTTAATTTGTATAGCGTTTGTTTGGGGGGTACCCTCCCTGGTGGAACGATTCAGCTGATTCAGACAAATGTACTGCGTATGGTAAAAAGAAAGTTCCGTGCAAAATTTCAGCTCTATAGCTCGAAAACTGAGAGACTAGTTTGCATACACACACACAGGCAGACGGACATGGCTAGATCAACTCGTCTCGTCGCGCTTATCAAGAATATGTGTATATACTTTATGGGGTTTCCGATGTCTCCTTATGTGTGTTACAAACTTCATGATAAACTTATTATACGTACTATTTACTGCGTGAAGAGTATAAAAACAACAGATTTTTACAAAAGTTGAGGATGATCATTGTACAAGTATGTTATTTTTAACAAAAAATCAACATTTAAAAGTTTTGAGTTATGCCCCTTTTGTTGATAAGGTGCGATATGCTCACTCATATTATATTTCCCAATAAGAACGTGTCACACATAAATCATGTGACGTGCAGTCTATCTTCGATTGTATGTAATATTGTGGGCGGCACCAACTTAGACGTAATGTACTCCTAGTTCACGTATAAAATTCTACAGGATTCGACAAAAAATTTTAATTTTATTTTACAACTTATGGTTACAAAGGCAGGGCCATGCTACAATAGAGAAAAATTAATGAAGGTTTATCAGCTGTTTGTTGGAAGGTTTTATTTCACACATATAATGCAGAATCTACACACGAAGTTGAACTATTTATCCCAGAACGGCTTTGCAGCTATTGTAAAATAAATCACATTTCACTAGACGACTTTACAATGGTGGTTTATTTGAGCAGCTATTATCATAACCCATGACAACATTAGAATCTGATTTGATATTAATACAAAATCTGATTGATAAATTAACACAAAATCCGCATCGAATACATTTGTATTATATGTATCCGAAAATATGCCCATAGAATATATAGTATTCAGGCTTCTTTAATATGATACCCAAGTACATTATCCAGGAGCAATTAAACAATTATATTTAGAAATATTCATTTATGATGCAACAGTTAGATGAACTACATTCATACAAGCAGTCAATTATTACTCACATTAAGGAAGAAAAAGCAACGCGTCTTGAAATTCTGAAATAAATTGACTGTTGAATCATGGGTCCCAGCTCAGCTTGCGCAATAAAGTCCTATTGTACAAGACAACAATTAAACCAATTTGCCCATACGGCATCCAATTATACGGTACAACAGTTAACTCTAACATAGAATTGAAACTTCTGAGAAGAGTAGTGGGTGCTTCTTTCTATGTACGAAATTCGGTGCAACGTAAAGACCATCGGGTACCATTAATCAAAGAAGAAATGCGACGGTACAGTGAGGGTACATACGGTCAGACTGGAGAATCAGCCCAATTCGCTTGTTTTGGGCCTGCTCGACAACAGTCTTCAAACCAGAATGCTACAAAGAGAGCATCCGATCGATCTGCCATTTTGTTTCCCTTTATACTAAATACTGTCAGCTGATGTGTGTTTTAATAAGAAGTTTATGTAGCATAAAAAATAGTTGTATCTGCCATAAACAATGGGTATATCCCTTGTGATTGTGTAAAACAATGTGGTACCTAGTGTGGTATTCTCAAGCCAACTTCTCTTTGTAATGAGGGAATGGATAAAGTAGTATATCCATTGATGATAGCTCATAGGCAGAGACGGCAACGCTGAGAACAAAACGCGTCTGATAATAATTATATGTGGCAGTGGCAATCAGGCCTCTAGCGACATTTTTATGTAGACCACCCATGCACAGGTCTACTCCATTGCGTAAAAACTGTAAGTTTTATTTTGAAATCACATTATTCATAAAAGATCAATCAAGTCACAAACTCACCATGGTGCCATTAAAAATACCTTGTTGTCCATTATTTTGCTGGGGTAAATACATTTCAATAGTAAAGTTCATCATCACTGACAATTAGCGTAACATTTGTCCTTCAATACCGCCTAGTTCACGTATAAAATTCTACAGGATTCGACAAAAAATTTTAATTTTATTTTACAACTTATGGTTACAAAGGCAGGGCCATGCTACAATAGAGAAAAATTAATGAAGGTTTATCAGCTGTTTGTTGGAAGGTTTTATTTCACACATATAATGCAGAATCTACACACGAAGTTGAACTATTTATACCAGAACGGCTTTGCAGCTATTGTAAAATAAATCACATTTCACTAGACGACTTTACAATGGTGGTTTATTTGAGCAGCTATTATCATAACCCATGACAACATTAGAATCTGATTTGATATTAATACAAAATCTGATTGATAAATTAATACAAAATCCGCATCGAATACATTTGTATTATATGTATCCGAAAATATGCCCATAGAATATATAGTATTCAGGCTTCTTTAATATGATACCCAAGTACATTATCCAGGAGCAATTAAACAATTATATTTAGAAATATTCATTTATGATGCAACAGTTAGATGAACTACATTCATACAAGCAGTCAATTATTACTCACATTAAGGAAGAAAAAGCAACGCGTCTTGAAATTCTGAAATAAATTGACTGTTGAATCATGGGTCCCAGCTCAGCTTGCGCAATAAAGTCCTATTGTACAAGACAACAATTAAACCAATTTGCCCATACGGCATCCAATTATACGGTACAACAGTTAACTCTAACATAGAATTGAGACTTCTGAGAAGAGTAGTGGGTGCTTCTTTCTATATACGAAATTCGGTGCAACGTAAAGACCATCGGGTACCGTTAATCAAAGAAGAAATGCGACGGTACAGTGACGGTAGAGTGAGGGTACATACGGTCAGACTGGAGAATCAGCCCAATTCGCTTGTTTTGGGCCTGCTCGACAACAGTCTTCAAACCAGAATGCTACAAAGAGAGCATCCGATCGATCTGCCATTTTGTTTCCCTTTATACTAAATACTGTCAGCTGATGTGTGTTTTAATAAGAAGTTTATGTAGCATAAAAAATAGTTGTATCTGCCATAAACAATGGGTATATCCCTTGTGATTGTGTAAAACAATGTGGTACCTAGTGTGGTATTCTCAAGTTAACTTCTCTTTGTAATGAGGGAATAGCTCATAGACAGAGACGGCAACGCTGAGAACAAAACGCGTCTGATAATAATTATATGTGGCAGTGGCAATAAGGCCTCTAGCGACATTTTTATGTAGACCACCCATGCACAGGTCTACTCCATTGCGTAAAAACTGTAAGTTTTATTTTGAAATCACATTATTCATAAAAGATCAATCAAGTCACAAACTCACCATGGTGCCATTAAAAATACCTTGTTGTCCATTATTTTGCTGGGGTAAATACATTTCAATAGTAAAGTTCATCATTACTGACAATTAGCGTAACATTTGTCCTTCAATACCGCCACTAACTTTAAGGCGTCCAGTTTCTTCACGCTTTATATACATAAATGGTGGATTATGGACAAGAGCAGCATGTAATTTACAACCGAAAAAATCGCCTAATTTACGAGGAAACAACACCGGCCAAATCAGTGTCGTACCGTTATAACTATTTATAAGCCGGGGCACCACTGAACCACAATGTGTTTCAGAATAAGGATAATAAGTGAAAATTTGTATTTCACCCTGAGCACTCTGTATTTGAACATTACAATTGATAAGTTGATAATGCCAACAATATTCAAAGATTTGTAGCATTGTGTTACGCAAAATATGATCACGTTGTGCAAGAATATATAATAGAATTCATTCTCATTAGAATCATTTGAATTCTGAACTATGTCTATCTCCCTGTGTGGTTATAATGCAATGATTAAATTCTGAATACAATCAATTTGTCTTTTAGTTACTCACGCAAAGGACTCATACGAATCGATGAGTAGGAGATTATAATTCTTTTGTCCAGAAACGTGTACAAAACTTTTGTCCCTTGTAATATAGATCA
>JAWNKV010000687.1:0-73741 GCA_035041805.1 Amiota mariae
TAAGCCTGGCAAGCCGGAGGACGACCCTGAATCATATCGACCTATCAGTCTCCTGCCTTCCCTATCGAAGGTATGGGAAAGACTTGTTGGTGGCAGACTTATGAGAATAGCTGAACGAAGGAAACTCATTCCTAACCACCAATTTGGTTTTCGAGCAGGACATGGTACTGTGGAACAACTGCATAGCACCACCGACCATATACTGAAAGCCCTAGACAAGAGGATGTTCTGTAATGCTGTCTTTCTTGATGTCGCGCAGGCCTTTGACCGAGTGTGGCACCAGGGGCTGCTGCAGAAAATCAAAGCCACTCTCCCTTCGCACTACTTTGCTCTGATACGGTCCTACTTGGAGGGTCATTCCCTCAGGGTTAAAGTAAGGGCGACACAATCATCACCACACCCTGTGGAGGCTGGCGTCCCTCAAGGAAGCGTATTTGGACCTTTTCTTTACAGCCTATTTGCCGCAGACATGCCTGTGCCTGATGCTGAAGCCCTGGGAATTCCACCCAGGTCCTTGCTTATGGAATCGGATGCTGATGATGTGTGCTTCATGGTCAGAAACGCATGCTGTACAACGAGCACCTGGGTACTACAGAATTTCCTGGACAATCTGTCAGCTTGGGCTCAGAGGTGGAATATTCAGCTCAATCCAAGCAAAAGCGTAAATATTTGCTTCACCCTAAGAAAATATCTTCCTCCACCCGTCATCCTCAATGGAGTGAACATGGAAATAAGGTCGGAGGCAAAATACTTGGGAGTAGTCTTTGACAGGCGACTCACATTCCGTAAACAGATACAGGTCACAATAGCGACCTGCAGGAGCAGACTGCGTCGACTCCACTGGCTACTATGCAGTAGAAGTCGCCTGTCTCTCCAAAACAAGAGGACAGTGTACACCCAAATTGTTGCGCCGATCTGGAGGAATTTTATTCAGGTATGGGGTACGGCAGCCAAGTCACATAGACTAAAAGTGCAGAAGTTGCAAAATTATGCACTACGTAAAATCACCGGCTGTCCATGGTATGTAAGAAACAGCCGCCTAGACTATGATCTAGACGTAGCCTACGTTGAGGATCAAATAAAAGAGCACACAAGCCGATACAATGGCAGACTGAGGAATCACATCAACCGACTGGCGAGGAGACTTGTCCACTCAGACCCAATAAGCCGACTAAGAAGACGGCAATATAAAAATTTTATAAATAACTAGGTTAAGATAGATATTTAGGATATTAGAGTAAGTAAATACTGTAAATATGTATATACGTGGCGATTTACTACATGATACCTCATAAGGTATTTGTACCTTGATTGGTAGTAGTCTTCTAAACGTAGTCTAGCTCAACTCAAAAAACAAAGAGCATAGGAAAAAAAAAATTTTTGTTGCTTATGCTTTGCTTCTTCTTGAATTAGAGTTGTTGCAATGTTTTTTCCCTTTTATTAGTATTTAAGTGCATTCTATAGCATGGGCGTAGCTAGGATTTCATCTTTGGGGGCCCAAAATATATTTTGCATGGTAGTTTAATGTTATTTCAAAAATCTGATACAAACAATGCAAAAATACAAATATACAACAAAATGCAATTCATATATTTAAAATTTTTGTTTTTTATACTCTTCACGTTAGTGAATAGTGTTACAAGCTTGCCATGAAGTTTGTAACACACAGAAGAAGACATCGCAGACCACATAAAGTATATATATGTGATCAGATCGATGAGACCTTCAGTTTTTGAGCTAGAGAGCTGAAATGTTGTACGTAGGTTTCTTTTTACAAAACGCAGATCAAGTTCGTGAATCAGCCGAATCGGACCACTAGGGGGTGCCTCCCATACAAACACCCTTTTAAATTAATGTTCCTATTAGAAAAAGTTATTTGTTTTTTGGCGTATTGAACTGAAATGTGGACACTATAAGTTTCTGGTATAAAATTCAAGACCCTCGGACCACTAGCTGGGGCATGAAGAGTATTACAACTTCGGCATAGCGAAAGTTAGTCTTTTTTTATATGTTTTTCTTTTCAAAGTGTTTTCGCTCAACTAAGGACACTTTTTCCAAAGGATTTTGACGAGCGGTTCATGAAAATACTAATTTCTACTTTATTTATTTCACTTTGACTTTGTGATCTTATGCTTATCAATGATTTCCTTTTATAATCATTCTTTTGTTTGACATGATTGACAACACGACAAGTTTGATTGATAACCGCAATAAGCTAGAATAGCTTTCATAAGAACTTGTGTAAAATAGTTCAATAACAAGAAACAGTTATGTGCAAAATGCTCGAAAACAAGAACCAGCTATGTATGAAATGCTCGAACACCTGGATTCAAATTACTCATAAACAAAGCATGATGATTCATATAAAGAAAAAAATGATTATTTTATTCATTTTTTGCTTATTCTAATGTTAGTGAAATGTTTATGTGTGCATCTCAAATACAATGTTTGATAGAATAAATATTCAAAGCGTTTCGATATTTCGTAAAGCAAAAAAAAAGTGATTTTAAATTTCATTTATAAATTTATGTGATAAAAGTTTGATCAAGTTGGAAATCAATCAATCAAACCTATAACACTTTTTGTATCGCGATTCTATAAAATTGACATAGTGAAGTGATTAACTTTATCTTTTCACATTACATTCATAAAAATATACAGTCCTATTTTTGCAAATTATTATGTTTTGTACGTGAATGTACAGAAACATGCAACGAAGAGCACGATCAAATCTAAGTCGACGTACGCGGCATAGTCAGACGGTCAGGAATATAAGACTATCACACCAGCAGTCGGAGCACAATGAAAATGTTGATCCAACTGTAAGTCACAGGCAACGCATCCTTCGACCAAATTCGTTAAGGTAAAGGCAGGCACGTCAACAAGCCACCGACGCACACATGAAAGACAGCGCGTGCAAGCACATCGCGCATTTATACGTGCATCACTTCTCCGCCTTGCGTTCGAATCTAATTCCGGCATCAATTATACGTCACATTCGAAAATTGTCATCGGCGCTATGGACAAAGAATGTCAACACTGCCACGCATTTAAATACAAAGATGAATCACCCGGTTTCTGCTGACGCGTCTGGGATAAGTTGTACTGCCACCATTGAATTCGCCGCCAGAACCATTGAAAATATTATTGGCTGGAGCCACAAATGAATCAAAATTGTTTTTTGCGTAAAATTCGTAAATTCAATTCTTACTTTCAAATGACATCATTTGGAGCAACAAAAATTGTTCAGAATGAGGATGGTCGCAATTTTCAATTAACGTTTAAGATACAGGGCCAAGTGTATCAACAAATAAACACACGCTGCCAGTACAACCACGTCGATCAGTTGGAGGAGCGGGAAATTGTGGCGGCTTTGGAACTGTTTTTGCGAAATCATAACCAGTTGTTCGACAATTACATACATATATGATCGTCATCAAAGCAGACAAAGTACCATCTGGAGAGCACGCGGGCCGATACAATGCAACAACAATTTCTGAAGTTGGAGTTCTTGTGGTTGGCGACGCATATCAACGCCTACATATACGAATTCAACGCATAAATAAGACGGTGACGACAATTCAAGACAGTCATCGTTCTTACGACGCTTTGCAATATCCATTAATATTTTGGGAAAGAGAAAATGGAGATCAATATCAAACATAGAAATCGACTGACTGGTACAATCTACACATTATTTAAGATTTTCTTTTCCTGTACGATTATTTTTACTTTGTAGGTACAGAAACCGACAAGAAAGTGAGTGCGATGAATTTCTACGCATATCGGTTAATGATTCGTGCCAATGAAGACGACAACATTCTCCGATGCCTCCAGCTGTTTCATCAATACATTTTTGATATGTATGCAAAAATTGAAAGCGAGCGATTACGGTATATCAAATAACGGGTGATTTTTTATGAGCTTGCTAATTTGATTTTCAAAAAAAATACATAAAATTCAGAAAATGTATGAAATCTTTGTTTGAGTCGATAAAACGATCGATATAAAGATAATTTTATGTAAATGTTGGCCGCGGGTGCGCTGCAAATAGTCTATACGCTGGGTCCAATTTTGGCATACGCTCTCCAACATATCGGCTGGTATCTTACGAATAAATTGATCAATATTGGATTCCAGTGCATCAATCGTTGTCGCTATAGACATGAGCCTTAACATAGCCCCACAAAAAATAGTCTAGACGCGATAAATCCATTTGTAGTTCTTGCAATGCTTCTGGTTGCTCTTCAGTCTAAATGCGGTATTTTTGCTTATTCACGTATCCATTCACCCAGAAATGAGCTTCGTCGTAGAACACAATTTTTCGATAAAAAATTGGATATTGATTCAAATTTGCCAGCGCCCATTCAACAAAAGTTAGCCGTTGTGGTAGATCGCGCGGCTTCAATTCTTGCACCAGCTGTATTTCACACCCAAATCCTTTTGCAATTGCTGTTCGTTTGTAAGTCGATTCATGGTTAAATTATAGACGAAACTGAACGTGTTTGACGGTAACATAAGGCACGAAAACCGCGTCAGCAACAACAGTGTTGCCCAAAAAAAAGTTGCTAAAAAATCACCCGTTATAATCAGGCGATGATGCGTTCTGAGGAGTACATACATTTGCGTAATGCTATTGTCGATAATGTAGATGAAGCAACTAACATGAATGACATCGGTTATTCTGCCATGCGCGCATACTGCCGACTTGATTTCTTCATAACATTTACATACAATCCAACCTGGGATGAAATTAAAATATTATTATTGCCATGTCAAACAGCAATGCACCGCCATGAAATCACATCACGTGTCTTCAAACAAAAATTAAAATCGTTGATAAACTTGTTAACACGGCGAAACTACGTTTGGCTGAAGCATGTTATTCTCTAGAATGGCAAAAAGGCGGTTTACCACATCCACATATTTTGATTTGGTTGATCGACAAAGTGCTGCCAGAACAAATTGATAAAATTATCTCAGCAGATCTTCCGGATCAGAATATTGATCAAGAATTGTTTGAGATTGTTACCGCTAACATGATCCACGATCCATGCGGTGCTTTAAACATGAAGGCGCCGTACTTGGAAAATGGAAAATGTAAGAAACGTTTCCCAGAAGAGTGTATAAACGATACCATCACTAATATCGATGGTTATCCATTGTATCGTCGTAGAGACACACAAAATGGTGGCCAATCATATCAATTACGTGTGCCAATCAGTGGAACGGTTGAAATTGACAGGAAACACCCAGCGGTTCCGTATTCGCCATTGCTGTCCAAAATCTACAAAGCACACATAAACGTTGAAATCTGCAGTTCGGTGAAGTCAATAAAATATATTTATTTATTTAGTTATTTGAAATGGCATTGACAAAGAAACTGTCAGCTTAAAAACAAAAATAAATTTAACAATTAACACTTAAAAGTAAGACAAAAATATAAATTGAAGTGAACTTAAACTAAAATAAATTAATTACAAAAAATCAGCCAAGTGTGAGTCGGACTCGCATACGGAGGGTTCCGTACAATCGTACAAGATTTTTTGCTTAAAATATAAAATTATGCTTTTATATAATAGCTTAAAAGTATACTACAATTAACAGCTCAAAGTATACTACAAAAAACAAAAAATTGTTAAACAAAAGGTTATATTAAAGAACAATGCTTCTAAAAATGTATAGTTTTAGTATTTGTCGTTCTATACACAAGTGAATTACACACTCTGTGAATTTCAACTCTCTACATATTACGGTTCATGAGTTAGAGCAGGAGACGGACGGACGGACGGACACTGTAAGCTTAGTAATAGGGTCCCGTTAGTTCCCTATGGGTACGGAACCCTTAAAAAAAGAGAAACAAACAATAAATAGGGGAAAACAAACATGAAAATAAAATAAATAAGGATAATATGAAATACCAGCGCCTCTGACCCGATGGGGGAAATTTATTTGCAAATAGTAGCGAGCTATGCCCCTACTCACAGCTATGTGTGGTCAGAGACATATGAATTAATAAACTACAATAATGCAGGTGGTAAAGGTGACTCAAATCAGCGTAATCCAGTTTACCCAGCCTGCAGTGTGATCAGGAGTCCCGTAGGCAGCGTATGACGATGGTATTAATCGATGATCGCGATATCTCGGGTGAGAGAACGTGATAGAATTTATTATATGACGTGCATAAAACTCGGAAAGGATCGTGTAGGGCATAGTTAGTAGTGCATCTATTCAATGCTAAAGGGACAAAATTTCTGGAAGGACGACTAGGGACACAAAAATTTAACTGATTCAATAGCTCAGGAGAATCAATTTCCCCAACTATGAGCTTATGAAGAAAACTAATCCCAAGAGCTATCCTACGATGCACCAAAGATGGAAGACTGATAAGAAGGAGCCTATCAGAGTAAGATGGCAAACGTGAATTATGATTCCAGTTTATGCCACGAAGGGCAAACAGGAGGAATTGTTTTTGTACAGACTCAATTCGAACTTGATTATTTATATATTGCGGTGACCAAATGCAAGAGAAATACTAAAGGAGTGGACGCAAAAGAGATATAAAAAGAGTCTTTGTTGTATAAGGGTCATTTAATTCAATAGACCATCGTTTAATGAAACAAAAAACACTCTTCGCTTTATTTACGATAGAAGAGATATGTTGGTTAAAACACAGCTTGGGATCAAACTGGACACCGAGGTCATTAAAAGTAGAGACTCGCTCGAGTTGGACGTATTCAATCGTATATGTAAACATATGAGGTTTAACCCGATCATACATCATGAACTTACATTTGGATATAAGTAATTTGCTGAACACCAAGAATGTAAAGAATCAAGATGATGGTCTGAGATGGGAGGCACCATCCTTAAATGAAAGGCACAATTTTATATCATCAGCGTACATGAGCACGCGACAATGTTAGATGGAGAAAGGGTGATCATTTACAAAAATGTTAAACAATAATGGGCCTAGATGGCTCCCTTGAGGAACTCCAGAAGTGACAAAGACTGGACCAGAAAGAGTGGAATTAAATAACACTCGCTGAACCCTATTTCTCAAATAAGATGCAATCCAACAAAGAAGACGTTGTGGAAAACCTAAAAGGTCAAGTTTATGTACAAGCAGATCATGATTAACAGAATCAAACGCCTTACTAAAATCAGTGTAAATAACATCAGTTTGACGTTTATCCCTAAAACCAAGATTTACAAAAGATGTAAACTCAAGCAAGTTTGTAGTTGAAGAACGCTTCTGCATAAAGCCGTGTTGACACGGAGAAATAACTGTTTTACAAAAGTGATAAAAGGTTGAAGTGACCATTTTTGGGATTGCAGAAAGTTTAGCAATACTCACCCCTGTAATTGGATATATCAGCTTTGTTACCTTTTTTGTGTAGGGGAATAATAAAGGATTCCTTCCAGATAGGAGGGAAAGATGCGCTCTGAAGTGATAAATTGAAAAGTTTCAAAAGTGGTTTACACAGAGACTCCGCACAGTGCTTCAGCAGACATCTAGGTATTTTGTCTGGGCCGGGTGAGTAAGTGGATTTCAACGATTTTAAATTCGTAAGAAGACATTCCTCCCTAATTACAGCAGGAACAATGATGTTACAATGGGAAATGGATACCGGTTTTGAATATACTACGTGTGAGATAGTTATTATTACAAAGGTTATTTAACGAAAGAAAATTAGCCCGGGCCACACAAAAGTTAGCAAAAGCAATAGAAGAGCCAGAACTCTTAAATTTTAAAAAAAGCCTCGACTTAATGTTCTTCAGGTTAGAAAGTCTTCTTGTAAACCAAGGTGGTTTATATGATACTTTCGAAACAGCGTTATAGGGAACATAGGCATCAAATATATTGTATATCACTTCATAGAAAAAATTAATAGCAGTAGTCATATCACTGCAATTGTACAAAAGAGACCAATCTATTCCGAGAAAGACTTCATTTAGTTCGGCAAAGTTCACTTTGCGAAAACAGAATCGACGCATAAAAGAAGATGTGGTGTCTGAAACAGGACAGAATGGGATATTTTCAAAGTTGGATGATAAGTATCCCCAGGAATACTTAAAGGTTTGCATCTTGACTCTGAAGTACCAGCAGAATCATTACTAAACACAAGATCAAGTGATCTATTGTAATGGTTTAATACAGAGTTCATTTAAAACAAGGAAAATTCAACCAATGTGTCCATGAAATCATGTTGTGCTGAAGGAACTAGATACTTCGAGATTCCAAAAAAGGACCATGAAATGAATGGGAGATTAAAATTACCTAGCACGATGAAAGTGTCAAGGTCCCGAAGAATGTTATTAACAGAGTTAATGGCTCTAGCATGACACATATAAGTTTCCAAATTGGAATTAGGTGGAATATAAGAACACGATATATAAACAGTTTCATGAGGCAAAAATGACCTCACGCAAATAAACTCAATATTGGCTCAACGAATTCTGATCTTCTGAGAGACAACAGCAATGAGGACACCACCTCCGTGTTGAATAGGGCGATCTTTTCTATATGTGATGAAATTTGAACAGAAAATTTCATTACTAAGAATACCAGAGTGAAGCAAATATGTGCATAAGGGAAGCGATATGGCTGTATTTGCAATTCAAAACGTAAATGATAACGACAAAATAACACGTTATCAAATGGGACGATACATTAGCAGCAATAAAGCTATTTGGCGCATTTTAAGTTTCTCCATATACATTTGGCTATGCACCTTGAAAATGGAAAGCGTGTATATTTCACAGAAGAGACTGCTTTAGAACGAGCATTAACTGCCCCAAAAACTACACTAACTGCGTTTTTCGAACTTTGCAACCGAACAGATATTTTCGGTACATTCGCAAGGACATTCCACGATTTTTCACGTGGAACAAACAGTCAAAAAATGGTACCCACGAAAGCGAGGCCTTCCACACCATACACCGGCATATTTATGGAAAATACATTGGGTAGATTATACACAGTCCATCCAAAGCAACGTGAATGCTTCTTCTTGCGTTTGTTGTTGATTAACGTTCCTGGACCGACGTCCTTCCAATACTTACGAACAGTTAATGGTATTTTGTACGACACGTACTACAATGCGCGTTTCGAATTGCATTTGTTAGAACATGACAACCATTGGGATCTAACACTTGCAGACGCTGTACTAAGTTCCTCTCCTCATCAAATTCGCCAATTATTCGCCATATTGTTGACGACATGTTTCCCGTCGCAAGCATCTGTTCTTTGACAAAATATAAAGACTCCATGAGCGACGACATTCTGCATCGCATTCGGACTGCTGATAATAATTTTCCCCGGAAATATACAACGAGGTGTTACTGAAAATTGAGGACATTTGCATTCACATTGCGAATGCACCACTCACTCATTTCGGTATACCATTGCCTACCCGCCCAACAACAGAAATCATTAACAGCGATGTTCAGCGCGAACAACAGTTCGATGTGGCTTCTTTGACTACTTTTGTTACAAATAATGAACAACTGCTCACCGCTGAACAAAAGAGCAAGAGATCGAATTGATTTGGCAATTGGAGCACAACAAGGCGGATTCTTTTTTTTAGACGCACCAGATGGCACTGGCAAAACATTCCTCATCTCGCAGATACCTGCGCGCATTCAATCACAAAATCATATTGCGTTGGCCATTACTTCAATAGGCATTGCAGCTACTTTTCTTGATGGTGGAAGGACTGCACACTCAGCACTCAAGTTGCCTTTGAACGTACACACGAATCTAAACCCGCTGTGCATCATAAAAAAGCAATCCACAATGGCAAAAGTTTTGAAAGAATGCAAAATTATTATCTGGGATAAATGTACTATGGCCCACAAGCATTCACTTGAAGGTTTCTATAGAACAATGAAAGATCTCAACAATAATACCAGACTTTTCGGTGACGCACTACTACTGCTCTCCGGTGATTTTAGACAGACATTGCCGGTCATTCCACGAGCTACATAGCGAAATGTTTGTATATAACGACTTAGCACATATATCCGTGTTCAACTGCAAAACGATCCATTGGCACTGTCATTCTCCAAACAATTGCTCAACATTGGCAATGGAAGAATTCAATTGCATGAAAATACGCAATATATCAAATTGCCAGACAATTTTTGCAACATGGTAGCCACGAAAGACGCTTTGATTGAAAACATATTTCCAAATTTGAGTGCTAATTATAATAGTCATGATTGGCTACGTGAACGAGCTATTTTGACCACAACAAATATCGATGTTGACGCTTTTAATTGCAAAATACAACAGTCATTGCCTGGTTATATGATATCATTTAAATCGTTCGACACTTTTGCCGATTCTGACGCAATAGTCAACTGTTAAATTCTTGAATTCACTAGATTGACCAGGAATGCCACCACGTAACTTGCGATTAAAAATTGCAGCACCTATCATTTTGCTTCGCAATTTAAATCCACCTAAATAACTATTAATAAGTTGCGACTCATTTTAATACTTAATAGGCCAAACAATGTCCATTTGTGGATTGGATCTAGAAAATCCGTGCTTCTCACATGGCTAATTATATGTAGCGTGTTCGCGCGTTGGGAAGCCATCAAGTTTGTTTACATATGCACCTCAGGGATTGACTAAAAACATCGTTCACCAAATATCCTTATTGTAAACAAAAAACAATCTAATCGTATTGATTTTTTCCTTGCTTCTGCTTTGCGATGAGTTTTACGAACTGAACCATGATTTAAAAAAAAAAACAACTGCACCGCTAATTCAATTATCATTATTCCTTTTTGAAGCTCTATTTGTTTATGAACAAGATAAATTTGAATTGATAAGAAACTAGTATTCAATCATCAGATGCATTCAGAAATCAACTTATTAGTTGTTATTTTCGTTCAATCAACATGTCAGTGGAGTTACGCAGTTCAAAAAAGGAAATATTTTTAATAGGGGGCGTAAAACACCAAATTACGGGTTCAAAACTTCCCTCTAATGGACATGTACTCGCAGTCCTGTTCTATAATATTCGTGAAGTGAATTTAAGTACCAATGAAAGCACCAAAGGGAAAGGGAAAAGGCACGTATACTGACTAAATCTTTGCCTAACTGTGTTAGCAAACTAATTACCTTATAAAAAGTTTGGAGAGGTTTGCAAAAAAATGCAAATAAAACACAAGAAGTGTTTGAACAGCGGCGACAAGAGTTTGTTATAAACTTAGAGAATCTTTTTGATAGGATCTTCTTGCAACGACAGAGAGAGCCAGGTCGACCTGGTCACTTAGCTGGAGTGGATAGAAACCTGGCCAAAAAAGAAGAAAAGGATCGCCTAAGGTACATTGAGGAGCAAAAGCGGTGTGCTAAATATTTTTCATCAATAACTCCTACGAGATCATCTTACGAACCATTACAAGAAAATTCTTCTTCTGAGTCAGAAATAATAGATTTTCCCATCTCAACTGAGAGCACACAGCCCAATATTAAGAAAACTTCTATGAGGAAAAGTTTCTTCAATCAAAAATTAGTGGCAGCATTAGATAGGTGTCAGTTAAGCACGAGAAATTCAATGTTCATTATTGAAGCAACTATAGAGGCACTTGGACATAGCACTGACGAATTTAATATCAGCAAGTCCTCCATTCAAAGAGTTCGCTCGGAAAAGCGTAAAGAGCGTGCGGAAGCCATAAAAATTGATTTTCAAAACAAGGTGCCGGATACTGTAACTGTCCATTGGGATGGCAAACTGTTGTCAGCTTTAAATGTACACAAATCTAAAGAAGAACGCCTACCAATAGTTATTTCATATGATAACAAGGAAAAACTTATTGCTGTGCCAAAATTGGACAACTCTTCAGGACGGAAACAAGCTCAAGCAGTTTTGAACGCTATTATTGATTGGAATCTTGAAAATAAAGTACAGATTCTCTGTTGTGATAGTACTGCGTCAAATACAGGTCGTATGAATGGTGCGTGTGTGCTTCTCGAACAGAAACTGGATATGGAAATGCTTATTTTTGCATGCTGCCATCGCGTCTATGAATTAGTAATAAAATATGTATTTGAGGCAAAAATTAGCAAAGTGAATACAAGCTGTGACATTCCATTGTTCAAGAACTTCTGAGATAACTGGGAAAATGTAGATCCCAAGAGAATACAGAGCTATAGAAAAAATCTAACATGCCGGAATGTTTCAGAAGTTCACAAACTGATTGAATTTTACCGAACTGAATTGACTAAAGAAATTGCTCACTAATATTTCTTGGTGCAGATAAAGAGAAGAATTTTAAGATTCGGCCTCCAGGCGCTATGCACCAAGCTAGGTGGATGGCGAGATCAATTTATTCATTAAAAATATCATAGCTCTCAATTCAGAATTTCAAATAAGGATAAGGCAGCTCTGTTAGACGTCTGCATATGCATCGTAACATCCTACGTCAAGACTTGGCTACAATGCACTTTAGCGGTAAAAGCACCTTACCAAGATTTATGCTTTTTGAAGGTCATTAAGGCTTACGAAACAATCGATGAAACTATCTCAAAGGTAGCTTTACAGAAGTTCTGCCAGCATTAGTGGTATCTGACAGATGAAATATCTGTTTTATCGCTATTTGACGATGATGTAGATCCAGAAACTAAACTAAGAATGGTTGCTAACTTAGCCAAAGAAATGCCATCAGCCAACGGTAATCCCATCGAAAGAAGAATTTCCACTTTACGGTAAGTCTAACAAGTAAAAATATTATTGTTTCGAGTTTTCTCTTACTACTTTCTTATCTTTTTCAATTTCAGAGAAAAACATCGATGACTTTGTGTCAGTCAAAAGCAAGTCATTGTTCAACCGACTCAAAATTGATGTTAGTTTTCTTAACGAGTGTCCTACGTTATGGTCAAATATAATAAATAATGCTTCGTTTCAAGACGCCAAAAGCAAGGTGCAGGCACTGAGAGCAGTTAACGATGCGGCTGAAAGAGCAGTTAAGTTAATTCAAGACTTTCATGGATTAATCACTGTTCAAGAGGAACAAAAGCAATTTTTATTACGTTGCGTACAAGAACATAGACAGATATATCCTGACTGTAAAAAGCAAACTTTGAAAAAAAAATTTAATAAAGAATGTCCTTTTAATGATGAGTACTTAATAAATATGATATACAGATAAAACCGAGTTTTATTTGCTATACAAACAATGAGTTCAAAAATCCCTCTATGACTTCCAAACTAACTCATATGTTCAATGTTTGACGACAAGTCGGCACGGGTTATCGTTAGTCGATCGTTATAATATTTATTATTTCAGTTATTTATATCAAAAGGCATAAAATTAGAGGGTATGCGTATCTCAAATAAAAAAAAATGTTCCCTTGTAACCTGGGACACTCTAATGTTCAGCTTATCAATGCACTCCAACACCAGTTTTGAAGTGACTTGGTGAGATTTGAGTGCGTTGATAGCTGCATGGCTGTCAGTCAGTATTGCTATTCTGCGGTTCCGGTAGTTCTGTTTGATATTAAAGTGCGCACATCTATCTATCGCGTACACTTCCGTTTGGAAGATAGAAGTGTTCTTACCTAATGTTTCAGAGTATCTTATCCCTGGTCCAAATACACCCGCCCCGGCTCCATTGTCAGTGAGGGAGCCGTCGGTGTACCATGACATCATGTACTGGTTTATCTTGTATGTTTCTGATAAACCTTCCCAATTTCCTCTGTTACTAAGTTTTGGATCTCTATATTGCCTTTTTTATTTTTTGTTTGCTATTTGTTATTTTAATGAAGTTTCACATATTTTTATTTTATTTATTTTATTATTTTATTTATTGATAATTGTGATTCTGATGATGAAAAAAACGATTATATTAGTATTTTTCTGATATTTTGTTGTAGAAACAGAATGCAAGTCTTTCCTTCGGAAAAAATTTAAGTTCAGTTTTGAAGAGTTTCTTAAAGCTGAACGTTGGGAATAAAGAGTGCCTTGGCATCGAGATTGCAGGGAGATGCTCAGTGAGAAGTTGTGTCTTCCTTTGGTTAAGATAACTTCCTGTGCTGGTGTTGTTCCCAGCTACTCTCAGAATTGCCCTCCTCCCTTGTGACTGGATGTGGATATGAAGAGGAGTGAGTTCCAAGAGTACCTCCATTGATGCCGTTGGACATATTCGCATAGCTCCCGTTATACAAACACATGCAAGCCTTTGTACCTTGCTGAGAGTGTTAATTACTGTTAGCTGCTTCGTGCAGTTTTCCCAGACTAATGCCCCGTAGGTTATCATTGGCCTGACAATTGATGTGTATATCCATCGCAGTTTTTATGGCTTTCTGCTCTACCTCCTCAATGTGAGTTTTCCACAATAATTTTTGGTCTAAAAGGATACTCAAGAATTTTGCTTCTTTTTGGAGTTCTAACTCTATACCGAATAGCCGGATAGCTTTATGATGCTTAAGTTTATATTTCCGTGTAAATGGTACTACCGTCGTTTTTAATATTCAGCCCAACCGTTGCGCACCATCTTTTCGTTAGTTTGACTCCTAATTGAATTCTATCACATAGAGTGTCCCCAAATTTACCTCTACATATGATGACTATGTCGTCCGCATAGCCCTGAAATGACAAACCATTGTTTTCTAATTCTACCAATAGCTCGTCTACTACTATACTCCACATAAGTGGTGATAGCACAGCTCCCTGTGGGCAACCCCGTGAGATGTTAGCGATTATACTTCCTGCACTAGTTAGTATTTCTACCTTCCTGGTGTGAAGCATATTACTCATCCAAGAAGCTAGAGTATTATCAACCCCTCTTCTTGTAAGAGCTCTTCTGATAGCGCCGTGTGAAGTGTTGTCAAAAGCACCTTCTATGTCTAGGAAGGCAAAGCGCCGTTTCTTTCTTTTCTAAGCTATCCTGCAGTAGGTTTGTCAGTTGATTTAGACCAGTTTCAGTGGAATGCCCTGCTCTATAGGCATGCTGACAGTAGTGCAGCGTATTTCGTACTAAAACTGTAGTCCGTATGTAGTTATCTATAACTTTCTCTAAGGTTTTTAGAACAAAGGATGTTAGGCAGATTGGCCTGAGCGATTTAGGATGAAGTGGGTCCTTCATAATCTGTCTCTGCCACCACAAGTGTGGAAGATCCTGGGAAGTAATTTTGCCCTCTCTTCTTCATTTTCCGTGAAGGAACCATCTCCTTTTTTAAGGTTGGTAGATGATATACTGATACTACTGCGTTTGGCTAGCACTTTATAGAGTTTAGATATCTCAGTGGTGTGTTCGATGCTTCCGCAGAAGTTCATAAAACTTATGCGTTTAGTTTCTCTAATCTCTTTGTTATAGAGTGTTAGATTCCTTTTGTATTCCGTCCAATCCCCGGTAGGTTTTGATCTGTTTGATAACCTTCGAACTTCCTTTCTTAGTTTCATTAGATCGTTGTTCAAGGCAAGTACCATATTTGAATCCATCTGTTTCAGAAGTGATAGCATAAGTTGCAATTTTATTTTAATATGATCCTTCAACTTTTGGGAGTACTATGATATGTTGTGGGTGAGGTGTTTATAATGAGTATGGGAATTAACCAAGGCGGTATTTTATCTAATACATAGTTGTTTTTAAGTTGTGATTATCGAGATTAGTTTTGTTTCTAAATTGCGGTGTCTTTGCAGTTCAAAGGTGTTTTGTAAATTATATATTATTTTAATTTCGATTGTTGGCGTGTTTTTCTTCCCAAGGCTAATTCTTAATAACTGTGGAGTAGAATGCTACTAAAAATAAGCGAATTGCAATATTAAACGTAGACTCTAATTTGTATTGAATCAATACATATGTCAATCAATGTCCATAAATAAAAGGAGAAAAATCTACTTTTATGATTAATATAGGCTTAGTTACATATAGTTAATAATGTTTGGGTATTTGCTACTAACTAAGCATTTAATTACATTGTGTTTAACTTCTAAAAAGGCAAAAGTGTTTTTATGTGTGAGTCCCATCTGCAATTATTAATAATGGTTAACCTTAGGTTTCTAACGGAAATTTTGCATCAAACTTTCAGTAATTCATTTAGTAACATAGTCAACGTGCTCCACATCTAAGGCTCGTGAGTGTTAAGCACACTCACATATTTTTTTTTTATTTGTCGCAAATATATACTAAACAAGTTTTAATAATTTATTTATTTATTATACTCTTCACGTTAGTGAATAGTATTATAAATTTGTCATGAAGTTTGTAAAACACAGAAGGAAACATCGCAGACCACATAAAGTATATATATTTATGATCAGCTCGATGAGACGAGTTGATTAAGCCATGTCTATCTGTTCGCACTCCTAGTCCGGTTTTTGAGCTAGAGAGCTGAAATTTTGTACATAGATTTCTTTTTAACAAACGCCGATCAAGTTCAGCCGAAACACTAGGAGGGTTACCTCCCATACGAACGCTCTTTTAAATAAATGTTCTTATTAGAAAAAGTTTTTGGTTTTGTGACGTATGGAACAGAAATTTGGACACTATAAGTTTCTGGTCTATATCCACCAACCATGATCCTAGGGTTACCAGGAGGGGTACCTCCCATACAAACCCCCTTTTAAATTAAATTCTTATTAGAGAAACTTTTTTGTTTTTTGTGTTATTGAACTGAGACTATAAGTCTCTGACCCATATCCATAAACCATTAAAATTGCAAGACCGTCGGACTACTAAGAGAGGTACCCCCCATACAAACCGGGATCCAAATGAAAGTTCTTATTAGAAAAACTTTGGACACTATAAGTATCTGACCCATAGCCACCAACCTTATAAATTTCAAGACCCTCGGACCACTAGGTCGGGCGTGAAGAGTACTACAACTTCGGCATAGCCAAAATTAGTCTTTTTTTATATATATATACATATTTTTTTTAATAACAATCAATACTTATTAAGTGAGTTGCGTACTTATTTTTCCAATAATTCGCTGCAAATGTCAAAATTGGTGGATCAAGCTTTGCATATTTGAAAATCATTTAAATCATTTCAATAATTCTAGAAAAGAAAATAATCAAAATGTGATTGTCATGGAAATGATTCGATTTGTTTTATTTTTCTTTGTTTGGGCAGGACAACCTCTGCAGGTCCTCTAATTTATTCATGTATTGGCACATTTCACTTAAAAGACATTGATATGTAAGAGAAGTATTACATAATAGTAACACTATACTAATTAATAATGAAAAAATATGTGGAACTTATTCCGTATCACAAAACAATAATAACAATTGTTTACAATATAACAATACTTTTTTACTTCCTATAAATATGTAAGCTTTAAATCAATCTTCGGGACGTGCAGTAAGTGTTTGAAGTTGATGACGACCACCTACAACGACCGATCGACGCTTACGATTCCTATGAGGTGTTATACGTTCACGTACTGATTGTCTTAATTTATGATGATCATAAATTTGATCATGTTGTTTTGTAGCATTCATGGCAGCCAGCAAATCGAAAGCGGTCCGCTTTTGTTCCCTTGTCCAGATGTTCATCAGTTCGGATGTGTGTGTTGCCTTGATTAAAGCTGGTTGCGACAATGGTTGTAGCAATGTAACAAGAGGTTCCTTCTGGTGATTGGTTGTCGAAACAGGTGGTTGTGCTAGCTTTATTGCTGTCGTACTAGCAGAATCCTTCGAACGACTTAAACCAAATAGGGAAAGTATCGATTTACGGCGATTTGTTGTCGACGAGGCATGACTGTCAGAAGAATCATCATTGCTGCATTTACTTAACACGCTCGTTTGCATTTGATTGCCCGATGTAGTTGTGCCATGTAGTTGTTTATTAACACTAACCGACGTTGGCATGGCCGGTACATTTTCAATGTCATACTTTATAAATTTTTGCGGTGACTGGAATGTGACCTTGCGCAATGTTCCAAATGATTTGGGGGTTTGAAATGTGGCTAAATTAATTTTCACTACAGTGGGTTGCTGTAATGAATCGTTTGGATCGATACTACAATAGGTATCATCATGTTTTATCGTCTTACGAGGTGGGACAGGTAGTGGTGGCGGAGCCATTTGCGTAGCCAATTCACTGGATAGCGGTTGGCGTGAGCATTTGTCCAATGTTACAGTTTCCAACGCTTTTGCCTTCTCATCCAGTTTAAATTCTAATTCCAGCAAACGGCGCTCTTGCATATTAAGGCGTTGCTCACGTTGATCTAAATCAGCGGAGCTTTGTTCCAATAAGGATTCCTGAACACGTATGGCGTGTAGACGTGCTTGTAATGCATAATCAAAAACATTTTGAGTTAACAGAATTGGACAATTACGATCGTTTAATGATTTTGATGACTCTCGTGCATTGACATTTGTTATTGAGAGATTCATTTTGGTTTCATAATTTATTTTGCCATCATCTGGTAAAAAACTGCATTTACAGCCTTTATTACAGTCAAGGCAGAGATATACCTCACATTATATGCTCTCATATAATGCTGAAACAGATTGCAATAATTTTGGTTTCAAGCTAACGGCAAATTTACTCATTTTTGCTGAATAGAATAATTCGGAACGTAAATCTGGGGTAAATACTCCACTAATGCTTAAACGGCGCTGACCGCAGCCCTCATTAAAGCTATATTTTTCGGTGTACATTGTGCTTGAAAGATTATCATTACGAAAAGGACTGTAGTCTAATTTGCAGCGTCCGTGTGTGGCTGCTTTTGTTTTTGGCACATAGAAATCCTCTGCGGCACATACTAACTGTGTATAACCATCACCTAAATCTGTTATTAGGATATTTCTCACTAAAAGAGGATGTCGCATTATAATCTCGATGTCCGGACGTTTATCATTATTCACATCAAGCATAAACGATATGATTTTTTGCATATCACTGCTATATACCTCTGGTATACTGCTGAACTTTCCATTTGAAATATTTGCTGAAAGTTGTTCGAATATGCGGCCCTTGAATGGTGGTCGTAATGCACACAACTCATAGATAAGACAGCCTACAGCCCAGACATCTGACTTGCGATCGTATTTAATGCCCTTGACAATCTCTGGACTCATGTAATGTGGTGTGACCACAAATGTTGCTGCAAATTCTTGTTCACGATGCAGCATACGTGCCAAGCCACAATTGTAATGCTTTGCAAAGCTGGTAAAGAATTCGCCATAAGTATTTCTCCTCAAAACGCTTCCGTTCAATGCGCGCTTTTGCGATTAACTGCGCAAGATCGCCACCTTCGCAGCATTCCATGACGATATAGATGGATTTGGCCTCATTATTAATCAAATGATGATAATATTGCACTATATTGGGATGCTTTAGCTGATGCAAAACTGATATTTCCGATATCAGAGATGCTTTATTTTCATCGCACAGCTCATCACAATCCATACCCTTCCATGCATAAAATTCACCAGTCTCTTTGTCACGAACTTTATAGCATGCAGCAAAAACGCCATTACCTATTACTGATAGTACTTCATAATCTTGTAATGTTTTATTTGCAAACTTTTCATTCCAACTATTATTGATCTTATTCATTTCACATGTATTCTTTTGGATGACCATAGCAACTTTAGTACTATTGCTACGACTATTTTTTGAAACACTTTTAAAACGGTGATAACTCATTTTAATTAATATGTATCTCTACCTAAGTGTTTTCGAAAAAAACGGGAAATAATATTGTGGCTTAGGAAACTACCTACAAAAAATAGAAAATCATGAAAAAATACCGTGTATTCCTTAGATTATTAGCAAAAAATAAAAACCAGGACTACCTGTATTTACTTATTATGCACGTTGTGCTCAAAATGAGCTATATTTCTATGCTGTTTACGCAGTGAATAGTTTATAAGTTTGTCATGAAGTTTGTAACATACAGAAGGAACATCGGGAGTGAGCAGTGTCAAAATATTTGCTTGGCTTCTGTGGCTGAGTATAAATAGTAGCATGAGGCTTCAAAGAAAAATCAACGATAAGTTCCGCCATAAACTCGATATGTGTAAGACGTCCCTAAAATGAACAATTTTCAATCAGCAGTTCGTTCGAACTCAACGTTCAAAAAATAAAATCTCCTGTTGTCCTGTAGCACCGACAAATTTTTTGGGTGATTTCGAAAACAAACTTCCTCGAAACCTTCGGCTAATTCTGTAGCACGGCTGATAGTCTTTGTTCTCGCTTTATAGCGTGGTTACACTGCTACAAATTAGGTGTTTTAAAACTAGTTATGTACACTGTTTTTTTTTAAGCAATCTGACAATTCCGTTACAACAGTTTAACCTCTGTTTAGCACTAACTGATTTATAGACGGTCGTAACATTCTACAACAATTTAGTAATTTTCCTTGTTGTTGTTGTTGAATTATAGTACGTTCAGAGTGCGAGTTTTGTTGGGAGTTTCGGTGAACAGTCGCCTTTTAGCGAGTTTGCGAGTTCTGAGCAGCTGTTTTTTTTGTTTTGGTTATATGTACATACAAATAGAACGTTGTGGAAAAATACATGACTGAGAACAATTTGCATTGTATGCAAATAATTATTGCAACTTCCTATTTTGTTCCTGCTACTTATTGTATTAATATTGTATTGTACAATATTTAAAAAAAAAAATTCTGAGTGTGCTTAACACTCACGAGCCTGTGATGTGAAACACGTTGACTATGTTACTAAATGAGTTACTGCAAGTTTGATGCAAAATTTCAGTATTAAATTTCAATTTATTTAAAATAGGCGATTATTGGTCGATGGTAGCTAAAATATGAAATATACTTTATATAAACCTCGAGAAGACCGCATCAATTGTACTTTTGGAGTTGGTTGTTGGAATGAGTCGACTTGTGGTCATTTGCAAGGAAAGTACATATATCCCTCCTAAAACTGAATGAGTGGTTCGGCATCATCTGAAGCAAAGTTGATGTTAAGGTCACCCCCCAGAATCATAGGCAACTTGTCAAAGTCCTCTCCAAGTTCAGCAGATATTGTAACAAAACAAAATGAAGAAACTTTATAATGTCATTTATTCGTTGCTTTGGTGAAATGTATTCCACTACCAGTAGCACCTTCTGCCCATTATACAGTATGCATTCGGCTGCAGAAACGTCTCGGACTGATTGGGTTATCGCTGTGCTGTTTGATGATTTGCAACGTTGAATTTGCATGTGTGGCGTAATTCTATGCTCAGTGTTTTGTTTTAGGTATATCGCTACACCACCAGCACGCTGACCTTCTCTTTTAAATTGAGCGCAACAGTCGAAATTTAGAATGCAGACGTATTCGTCGTTACACAGCCAAGTCTCACATAACATAAGAAAGGTACATTGTTGTGTCACCGCATCTGTTAGATCATTTTTGTGAGCCCTTAAAATTTGGAAGTTAAATACAATGAATGACGTAGATCTTGTGATATTAATAGCATCCAAAATTGTATCCTGGCGAGTTTTTAGAGATTTATTTGCAAGCCATGCAAATTCAGTTTGAAGGGGATGCAAACTGCGTGCAACTCTTCGTCCATGATGAAATCTTTTATCATTGTTTTTCGTTACAATAAATAGTCCCTCAAGACTTGTGACTCTTGAAAGTGCAACATAAACGAGTTGTTGGTCATGAGATTTTTCATACTCATAAACAACTTGGTGGAAGGTACCTCCTTCCGATTTGTAGCGCTAATAGTACGATTGGTATTCAAATAGATTGTAGCATTTCTTCGGGCGATAAGAACCAAATCGTTTACAATGTCATGTTTCTGAACATATCCCGCAGAAAGGTTAATTAATTTAAGTTCAATTCTACAATTAAGAAGAAATCGTAACCAGAGGCGTTTTACGGAACCATTGTTTGTTTGATCAAGTCGGTTTTCGTCATTAACAATTTCAGTTGTAATGTTATGCTGACATTCAATTAATTCCAAAATCCGTATAGCTGCATTTGCTAAGGCATCGGACACATCTATATTCGTCTTTATTATATAAGGGCGTCGAATAACGAGCATAATTTCGTAATCCAATTCGCCAGTATCTAAGACGACTTTTTTGTGCATTTGTTGCTTTAAGTGAGCTAGTTGGTCAGCTGTAGTGTCCCCAGTGAAAATATCTTTAGCAACAGATAAGGCTTTGTCTGGGCTAGCGTTTAGGATCCGTTTGTTATACTGATCCACGTCATGATTTTTAAAAAACAGTCGAATGTCAGTAGGACATTGCGTATGTTCTAACTAGAAGAGAAATAGAAATCACAAAATACGTTGCTCTCACTCTGATTGCATATTCACAGATTCCAAAAGATTACGAATTGAAATGAACAATTTAAATTGTAATGAGAAACAATAACATTTTATTTCATATTGTACTACTTCATTCTTTCATCCTTCTCTCTTCCTCCCCTTGCAATTTTCCGATTTATAAATCCTTATTTATTATTAAACTTTAATAATTTTATATTAGCCCAAAATGAATTGTTGTATTACCACTTAGTTGTTGTAGTTACAAAGTGTGTATACAATTATAAAAACTAAAAAAATCAGCCAAGTGTGAGTCGGTTCCGTACCATCGTACAAGATTTTTTGCTTAAAATATTAAATTATATGGATATTTAACAGCCTAAAAGTATACTTCAATTAACAGCTTAGAAGTACACTACAAAAAAAAAATTGTTAAACAAAAGGTTAAATTAAAGAACAATGCTTCTAAAAATGTGTATTTTTAGTATTTCACTCTGTGAAAATTTCAACTCTCTACCTATTACGGTTCATGAGATAGAGCAGGAGATGGACGGACGGACGGACGGAAATCGTAAGCTTAGTGATCGGGTCCCGTTAGCTCCCTATGGGTACGGAACCCTAAAAACAAAAAAAAAATTAAATTTAAAAATCACATTGTCGCCAATCGTTTGTGATCGGTAACCCATCTTAGGATCAGCGTTAAGCAATAGATTGTCGAAATATGCTGATCGTATCTAGCTTTTGTTTTAGCTCATTGGCAGCGTGCAGTGAATCTCAATTTCATGGTGGCGAATGCCCGAGCGAATAATAATTGCAGCACCACCACGCATGCGATTATCATCCGGGTGATTGGCTGTGTATATTTGAAATCCTTGCAATTTGAAAGAACTCTGCAACTAAGATGTGATTCGGAAATGAGCATGATATCAATAGCATTAAACACCATGAATACTTCAAGCTCATTTTTACGTTGTGAAACGCCATCTGCGTTCCATATTCCTAAGTTTAGGTTTATTGTTGACATTGTTTGGAAAGCAGCGCGTGGACTGCAGTAAACATTTGAACCATTTGTTCGAAGCAATCGTCGTTGCGGGAGTTCAGAAGTTGAATCTGTTCAACCGGCGGCTGCAGATACACATAATGCTGGCATTGATGGTCATTTTGTGAGTGCTGTTGCGGTTCTCTCAATTTTTGCTATTGTGCTGATTTCCCAGTTGATATAGCTGTCGATTTTGTAATGACTTGCTTTTCTGCTGGGAAAATTCCTGTAATCTCCGCTGGTATTGAGCTTGATGCATCTGCTTCGGTGATTGTTCCTGGTTTATCTGCTGCTGCTGTGATAATTGTTTCTGTGGTAATTGTTGTTGAGTTTTACGCTGTTTTATTTGTTGACGTTGCAATCGTGTTTGTATTGGCTGTTTACATGCATTTGCATATGTGATACCTGATACCAGTTGTTGGACGAGCAGGAGCCGCCTTCGGCGCTGTTCTTGCCACCATCTCCTTGTAGACGGCGCATCCTTTATAATTTGTCAGGTGTGGTGTGGTGCAATCCCCTCATTACAATCCTATACGAACGCTCTTCCTTTAATTGGTATGCGTGGTAAGTCACTTGCTTATCTAGATTTGCAGTAATGTTACGATACGCCTGAGTTCTGGAAGGAAGTACTCTGACTTCACCCCTGTTCATTATTTAAGTAACATATGAGTTTGGCTCAGTGATTGAATCCAGGAAATCCATGAATCCGTTGATGTCTTTAACTAAAACTACAAAAATTGGTGGAGGTTTAGGTGTAGATTATTGTTGGTTGCTCGTGCACATTTACGTTGCCTGCTTGCTTGTTGTTGTGTGCTTGCCTTGTGAGCAACAGCAGCCCGATTTGCACGAATTTGTATAACAACGCGACGGATCGTTGATTCTTCTTTGTCGGCAGAGCTTAATTGCTGTTTTTGTGCAACGATCCAGACGATGACAATAATCGTGTTCATGAACATTTCATTATTGTCTTCACTGCAAATCACTGCAATAATCACAACGACTGAGCGACCCGCGCATTTCCCTTCCCTAGATACGCAAATTGAGATAGAGAGCGATTTGTCTATTCTATGTGTATATAATTTCATAGTCGTTGCTATTGGCGAAAATAAGACGCTGCCGGAGTTACCACTTCACCCTAAACATCCCGCCACTGATCAAGCTTGCTAAATAACAAATTCGCAATATCATATTCTTAAACTTAATCATTACTTGTTTACGAACTAAACTACAAATAACTGTTTCTTGTTATGGAAGTAAAATACAAATAATCCTTCTTCACTCTACTTCTATTTTAGTTGCGTTTGATCAATGACGTCGCACCAATAGGAATAGTACAATACGAGATAAATAAATGATCATTGATGAATGATGCTCTATTATATTGATGAAATTCTGAACGTGAACTTCAATACATGGAAATAAATAAACATAGACTTAATATAGAAATACATAAACGTAGACTTAAACTAACCTTAAACATATACGTGAACTTAATAAATACATATATGAAAATACATACACATAAGCTTAAACACTATATAAAATTCTTTAATTCAAGTTCAATCACCTTTATCTTTTCTTAATATTGACACTTCCTAAATCACAGTCTAGTAATTCTGGCGACGCTTGAATGAAATTTTATTTTCATTGATCGTTTACGAATTTCAAATATAATAGCTAATTTTATTACACTTCTTGAAAAAAAAAATTGTTATTATAGAATGAGTGATGGAGACAACGATTCAGTGGAGCTGAGTATAAAGAAAAAGCCAACATAAAAAAGAAGAAAAAGAAGAGATTATTCGTAAAACGAAAAAAATTGATAGTTTTTTTACAAGTGGAAGTGGTGCTCTGCGGCACACCAACTACTATCGCCTGTTGAGCAATCTGTTTTTGAAAAAACGAATGTTTGTGTTTTTGAGAAAGAGGCGGTAGAGGAATCATCAATAAATATAACAATAGAAGATGCGTCCCAAAATCAGACGTCAAGTACAACTAATGACCAAGTGCAAACAACAATAAATCTTAACAAAGATCAGCTTTGTGACAAAATAACGATTCCTTAAGGGAGATTATCGCGAGGTACGGCTTCGATCAAAACAAGTCTTCTCTAAAAGTGAGAGAATATATGCTGATCAGCGTCGTTTCTTGCCAGTGAGTATCTTCCAAAGAAAAATGAAAAATAATGAAGTGAAAGACCGAAATTAGCTAGTTTATTCTGAAAGTAAGGGGTGTGTATATTCCGGACCCTGTTTGGCGTTTGGTCCATTAGAGAGACCCAGTTCGAAAACAATTTTTTTTTATTTTTTTTTTGGACCTTTATTTATTTATTGAATCACTTTGTATACAAAGCCTAACAATAATGTAGAAATCTTAAAATTATGGATTGTTTGATTTGCAAGTTCCCTTTTTGGTGAGCTAAAAAAACTTTACAGTGTTGCGTGGTCCTCTAAGGTTAATGGGTCAGGCAAGTCATTTCGACGTAGGCGCGTGTGGCTGCTTGTTTGAGAGAGTGTACGAGCTAGTGGATTAGGATGTTGCGAGAGTTTAAGTTGATATTTCTGCTTCAGTTCAGCCAGTTCAGTTTTAATTAGTGGAACGTTAAGGTTCCTGTGGATGTTCGCATTCGATATGTACCAGGGAGCACCTGTTAAAAAGCGAAGTATTTTCGATTGAGCTCTTTGGATGACTTCAATATTACTTGGGCTAGCGTTCCCCCAAAGTTGGGAACCGTAAATCCAGATTGGCTTTATTATGCTGTTATATAGTAGCATCTTTAGATCGAGGCTTAGACCAGATCTTGGGCTTAAGAGCCAGTGGAGGGACTGTGCTTTTAATTTCATGCTGATTTTTTTTTGTTTCTATATGTTTCCGCCAGGTGAGTCGTCTGTCCAAATGAACTCCTAGGTAGGTGACTTCAGTAGCATGTGGAACAGTGGTGTTGTTAAAGATGATAGACGGACGGTCACTCTTATTTAGGGTGAATGTCACATGCTTACATTTATCCGGATTGACTTTTATACGCCAATTGTCCAGCCAGACTGATACAAGTTGCAAGTGGTCGGATAGCTCTTTCGATGCTTTTTTGGGGCAGCGTGACCGACTGGTGATTGCACTGTCATCTGCAAAGGTTGATGTCATGAGGCGGGGATTTGTAGGGATGTCAGCGGTGAATAGTACGTAAAGAGTGGACCAAGAACACTGCCTTGAGGAACGCCAGCGTTTATGTGATGCTCATTAGAGGTGAAATTTTTGCATCTTACCACGAATATCCTTTTGGTTAGATATGACTGTAGCAGTTTGTGTGAGTTCTGTGGAAGCAGGTTTTTTATTTTGTAAATGAGACCATCATGCCATACTCGGTCGAAAGCTTGAGCAACGTCAATGAATATAGCTGAACAGTATTCTCGGTGTTCAAAAGCAGTTCTGATTTCAGTAGTGACACGGTTTACTTGCTCGATTGTACTGTGTTTTGATCTAAACCCGAATTGATGTGTGGGGATGATGTTGTTTGCGTTTATGTATGGTGCGAGCTTCTTGGTAAAAATTTTGTCAAATAATTTTGATAGCACCGGGAACAAACTTATGGGCCGATATGAAGACACCATTGATTTGTCTTTACCCATTTAAGGGATCATAATTACTACGGACTTCTTCCATAGTGTTGGAAAGTAACCCACTTTGAGTATTGCATTGAAGACCATTGCAAGGAATGATATTGCACAGTTTGGTCGCTCAATAATCATCTTTGGGGTGATGAGGTCGTACCCAGGTGCTCTCTTTGGAATTAGCTCCTTGTGAATTACCGTTCTTATCTCATGTGCACTAGTTTTAGGTACGCTGCTATTAGGAAACTGAGCACATGGCTGTTGGGGAAGCTGAAATCCGTTTCTAGGCAAGTTTGGTTGGCAGACGGATTTGAGATGGTTAGCAAAAGTGGAAGCCTTTTCCTCGTCAGATCGCGCCCAGTTTCCAATTTGATCCCGAATGGGGCAGTCTGCTGCAATTGGTGGGTTCATGCGGTCTTGTGCTCTCCAAATCGAGAACTTGGTACTCGTTGGTGAAAGGTTCTCAATTTAGTGCCTTTGGATTTGACGATCCTCAGTCTTGAGAGCATTGCTTAAATGTTTTTTAGCAGTTTTGAGTCTTTGTAACGATGCTGGAGATCGCCTGACCTGCCATTCGCGTCTCATCGGCGTTTTTTTAAGACTAGGCGTTCAATTTCCGCGCTAGTTAAAACAACAGTTTTGTTTGGGCCAGATTGTACAATCGGTATCGTGGCAATAGCAGCGCTCGCAATGGTTATGTTGAAATGTTCCAGTGAGTTGTCAATGTCAGTTCCGGTATCAAATTTTGGCCTCATACATATGTGGGAGCTGACATATTTTTCGTATCTGAGCCAATCAGTTTTCCATGAGGTAAGCATGAAAGAATGATCACTTATTACGGGACGCTCCAGTAAGTGAAATGTGACTGGGGAATGATCTGATGGTACCTCGGCATGGGTTTCCGTTGAAATCACACTACGAGAAATGTTGCGAGTAACTGCAAAGTCGATAAGGTCTGGAATTTTACTTGGATCAGCTGGCCAATATGTAGGCCTGCCCGGAGAAGCAAAGTTAAGTTTGTTGCTTTGGTTTATTATTGTGTTGTAGAGCTGTTTTCCTTTAGGGTTTACAAGTCGAGAGACCCAGTGGGGCTGCTTAGCATTATAGTCACTTGCTGCCAGAAACTTGGACCCTAGGGTGTCAAAGAACTGCTTGAAGCATGATTCGGAAATGGAAAATCTAGGTGGACAATAGATGGATGAAAGCGTCAAGTTACCATTTGAAGTTTCAATGACAATCGACGTAGTCTGCATATAATTCCGCGAGTATGATATCGACTTATAGTGTTTTATTCGCTTTCTAATAAGTATACCCGTTCCGCCATGTGCTTTGCCATCAGGGTGGTTTGTGGCGTAGAAGGAGAAGCCTGGTATCTCGAATTTATATCTGTTTGTAAGGTGCGTTTCCGAGAGTAATAAAACATTTTCTGTCTCGGATAAGTATTTTATGAGCTCAAGCTTATGTTTCGATACGCCATTTGCGTTCCAGGAAGTTATTTTGAACGAGGACATTTTAAGTACGGAGTTTTGTAAGAAATGAAAACAAATGACTGAAAAAATGCAGAACACCGAGCCCAGCATGAAAACTCTGCGCGTCATAAATCTAGAGTCTTTAGTTTGAAAGCAAGAAGTGAGATTGATGGCCGACTTGACTATTTACTGCGAGTCTAGATTGATGAAGAAATTACTTATTGTGAAATGTTCTGAAGAGAGTAGTTGCAGTAGTGAAGCGACTGTGTACAAGAGGCATTGCTTTCAGAGGAAAAAATTAAAAATTCGGTGATCCGCATAACGGACATTATTGTATGAATTTGGAACTGTTAGCGGAATTCTATTCTTTTTTAGCCAATTGTCCAGTCTTAATACTGAGGTTGATCCAATCACCACGGTATGTTTAACTAAAAAAAAAATTAATTTTGTTTCATTTGTTATTTTATACTTTTTGGTTTTATTCATTTGTTGTTATTTCTTCGCTTGCTTGTCATAGAATGATTTTTTACATACTTTCTTGCTACACGTACATCATGTACACATGTACATATTATATTTCGTTTGTCTAGTGTATAAATTTATTGATAATATTTTATTTGACTAATAATTCTAATTGGCAACTCATCTTCTCCAACACCAGTCATATTGAACGATTTGGGAGTCAAGGATATGGAAGTACCGGTTACATATCAAAGACCGTTTGCGATCAATTTATTCGCTTGATGGGTCATAAAGTCTTAAAACAGATTGGAGAAGAGATAAAAAGGGCAAAATATTTTTCCTTAATCATCGATTCAACACGAGATATAGCACATGTGGATCAACTTACTCTTGGCATTAGATACGTTTTGGAATCTGGCGAACCGTGTGAAACATTCCTCAAGTTTTTGCCGTCAGTGGGACATAAAGCTGAAGAAATGTTTTCTGCCATTATTTCGGAACTCAAAACACTTTGCATAAATATTGAAGATTATCGTGGAAAATCATATGATAATGCCGCGAACACGTCTGGCATGTACAATGATTTGCATAAAAAAGTTCTCCGCTTTTTACATGCCTTGCTATGCCTATTCTTTGAATTTAGTGGCAACAGCGGCTCCTGAATCGTGTACAGAACTTGTCGCTTTTTCATGATGTTACAGAATTTTTTTTTTTTTTTTTTTTTTGTTAAGCTTGACACAGCGCTGGCAAAAATTAACGAATGATCTCGGGAAAGGCAAAACCCTGAAGAGAGTGAATCATAGGAGCATAGCTCGCTACTGTTGCAAATAAATTTCCTACATCGGGTCAGAGGCTGATATTTCATATTATTCTTATCTATTAATTTCACTTTTTTTTCCTATTTTTGTTTGTTTTTTTTTTAGGGTTTCGTACCCATAGGGAGCTAACGGGACCCTATTACTAAGCTTACGATGTTCGTCCGTCCGCCCGTCTCCTGCTCTATCTCATGAACCGTAATAGGTAGAGAGTTGAAATCTTCACAGAATGTGTAATTCACTTGTGTGTGAACGACAAATACTAAAAATATACATTTTTAGAAGCATTGTTCTTTAATTTAACCTTTTGTTTAACAATTTTTTGTTTTTTGTAGTATACTTTGAGCTGTTAATTGTAGTATACTTTTAGGCTATTAAATATAAACATAATTTTATATTTTAAGCAAAAAGTCTTGTACGATGGTACGGAACCCTCCGTGTGCGAGTCCGACTCACACTTGGCTGATTTTTTTTTTGTTTTTGTTTGTAATTAATTTGTTTTAGTTTAAGTTCATTTCAATTCATATGTTTGTCCTACTTTTAAATATAATTGTTAAATTATAAATTGTATAAATAATCTGACGGTTGTTTTGTCAATGTTGGTTGGTTGGTTGGTTTCTGTGGCTGACTTGTATAGCCCACTAACAAGCCACAATTAGCACTTAAGTGCCGTTTTGAAACCACTTCATCGCCGAACACAATCAGTATTGCTAAACCCATCCCGTAGAGTTTAGGTATTTTAGAAGGTCACCCGGACATGTGACATGTAAACAGTCCGAGAGGTTATCGAAGATATATTTGCCCAGGAACTTATTTCTAGTTCTTGCCAATTTCTGGGCATTGACATAGAAATTGGGTGAGTGATTCCCTCTCCCCCACGTCACTACAACTCCTACAAGGGCTCCTGTAGGAAAAATCCAGTCTCTCCGCGTGAGTCCCGACACACCAGTGACCAGTAAAAACCGCTGTGAGCCTTGTGGTATCTTTGCGTCTTCTGTTGATTAGTCTAAAAGACCTATTTTCGTTGTACCTTGGCCAGGTAGCACGTGCCACTGTGCAAGATTTGAGATCTTTCCACCTTTTATTAGCTGAAGAAAAGCAGGAAGTTGCTCCTCTTGATAACCGCCAGTGGAATCGGGACTTGTTCCGCTAGCGATGAATCAAGAGATGCACCAAAGCGAGCTAGTTTGTCAGCTTTCTCATTTCCCTCAATGTTCCTATGGCCGGGAACCCATAAAAGAGTGACATCCGCTCTACGACTTAGCTCGCCTATCGCCATCCTGCATTCCCTTACGAGCTTAGGCTTTACAACGGTGGATTGCAAAGCTTTGAGTGCTGCCTGACTATCAACAAAAATAGCTATCTTACGACCTTCCGGTTATGTTCCGCCAGCCGACATGCCTCCGTAATAGCCATAACCTCTGCCTTAACGATTAATTATTGCAACCTCATAGTTTTAATGACGTTGTTACCCTAGGGGTGGTAATGATACCCTACTCTTTGTCCGTTGTTTATTCCCAGTTTTGTGACCTCGCAGTTTTTGCATTATGCTTTGTCTGTTGGTTGTACTTGGTCCCGTAAGATACTAGCTTTGGTCATTGTCATTGGAGAAACCCGTTGTCTCAGTTATTCATTTGAATAAAATCGAATGTCTTAATGTAGCTGTTTTGTCACGAGCTTTTTCGTGCCACTTTCTAATTAAATTAAAGAAAACACGCGGAAATTACACTTTAAATATAAGCCTTTATTGTTTGTTATAATCCACTTTTTGCTTGTGCTTTTGTTTGTTTACAATAATTGTTTCTATTGATTGTTGATAAAACTGCTGGTTGTTGCTGTTGTTGTTGTTGTTGCTGCTGCTGATGATGCTGCTTCTCATGTTCACAGCGAGGATAAAACGAACAAGCCAAACGATGTGAAAGAGTGAACAAGAGCAAGCGAGCATGCGGAAGAGATGAGCGAAACGAAAATGAAAACAGCAACCCAAATTAGCACAGAACCTTATTAGAGCACGACCGATCAAGCAATAATAAATAAATAACAGAATCAAAAACAAACCAAGACGCTTGTCATTGCACATAACATATGAAGTCGTAGTTAGACAACCAAAATAAACGGAATCCTGTACAATTAACTGAACAAACTGTTTCTTCCTACGTCATCGATCATGCCTACGGTCCAGACCCGCTATGCTGAATATCACCTATATCTTGTGTTCGCTGCTTGCACTGGATAACCAAATGAATTCCAATGTTTTAATGTAGCTGAGAGAAATTTCCATATTCTCATTCAAAGCAAACGGTGGTGAATTGAATTGAATTTACATTCGAATGTTATTTTATATTGTGTTGTACGTTGGTATACAAACATATTTGCTCTCCCCGGCTACATTTCACAACAACAATTGCACACAATTTCCTCTCTCAAAAACATTTGCTCTCACCGGCTACATTTCACAACAACAATTTCGAAGAATTTGTATGCAACTGTTGTTGCTGTGAGAGGATTGTATGCAATTCATACATATATCATATGGTGTAAGAAAACAAGGTGACGCCAATTTGGCTTGTTACGCTTTCAAAATTCGCTCAATCTAATTTTTAGTAAATAAGTATCATCAGTGTATTAAAACGCTGAAAAACACGCATTTAGTGTTGAACACAACGTGAAAATATATTGAAAATGTAAAAATTTGTATTACAAAGTCAATTATTTGCGCTTTCAAAATAATATTATTAAAATAGAATAGCGAATAACCAATGTAGGACATACAATAAATTGAATAAAAGACTGAATTAAACAATAAAACAGTAAATTTTATATGTTTCATATACTTTGCAGGCAGTTAAATATGCACATTATAACATATGTAAACAAAGAACATATGATAGTGCTGTGCAGCGTAAAAATTAAGAAATAAGGACCATCTGCAGAGATCGACACATAACAGTAAAAAAATAGCGGAACCTTGTTTTCTTACACCATGCATATTTCATAGGCTTCGATGTACAAAGAAGGAAAAAGAAGTTTGTATTCGGCTATGACAGTTTTCTTATACACTTCACGGTTCTGTAATTAAGCACACAGAAATATTATACATATTATTTTTGATTTAGCTTATATTTAGGACGGGTACACAGACGGACATGGCTAAATAAAGTCGCCTCGTCGAGGTGATCAAGACTATATATTTTGTATGTATTTCAATGTCTTCTTCTACATGTTACAAACTTGATGACAAAGTGAATAAAAATTCAATTGTGTGTGTATTTTGTATTGTTATCAATATTATTCAAAAGTAAACTTAAAACTTGGAAAATTGATATACGAGGGGGGACCAAAAAAAAAATGAAATTTCGTCATAACTTCTTTATTTCTTAATATTTTAACACCAAATTTCATCTTCAAAGTATTCTCCATTGACCACAACGCACTTCTCCAAACGATTCTTCCATTGTTCAAAACAGCGATTTTTGTTTCACCTCCTCCACAGTGGCAAAACGCTTTCCTTTCATATTCCTTTTGAGTCTGGGGAACAAAAAGAAGTCACAGGGGGTTAGATCCGGTGAGTGGACTATCGGTGCCATGGCGTTTTTGGTCAAAAATTGCTTCACGGAAAGGGCGGTGTGGGCCGGCGCGTTGTCATGATGGAAGAACCAGTCGCTGCAACCTTTCTCATGTGCAAATCTTCGGATAAAATTCTCTGAATTGAACTCCATGACATTCCCGACATCTCACAGAGTTGATCAATGGTTCGGAGACGGTCTTCACGAACGAGGGCATTGATTTTGTCGACGTTTTCATCAGTTCTTGACGTTGAGGGGCGTCCTGAACGAAGTTGGTCTTCAATAGATATTTCTCCATTTTTAAAACGTGAAAACTAATCGTAAACTCTGGTTTTACTTAGGGTAGCATCCCATAAGCAGTCTTAAGCATTGCAATAGTTTCCGCGGCCGATTTCCCCACAAAATTTCACAGCCGCGCGTTGTTCTCGACAATCTGCCATTACGTTTTCGCCGAAATTTAAAAAGTTGTTTTACTAAAAAAAATCTCACAGGCGAACCGATGCACTCACAGCGACACAACTTTGCACACTGACGCAGATGGCGTGACACTAACGGACATGTGGTCAAACAATATGTTCCCCCACTCTCCCTCCCCACCACAGCGTAATTCCCGTTATTTTTGGGTCCCCCCTCGTAAATGAAAAATTAAATTCTAAGTAAAGTAAACTTAAAACTAGGAAAATTTAGGTACATGAAAAATTAAATCCTAAAATATGTACATAACTGCATTTGCTAATTACTAAAATTAAAAAATCGCCTCTACGTAAACAAACTAAACAACCAAAAGCAATAACCGAATGAATGCGACTGAATGCATGACTTGTTCCTTTTGCTTTGAGTGTGTAACACTCTTCTTGTTCTAATCGTTTTGAGTGGCGATCGTTTACTATGGCATTGCTCTCTCAGCGCGCACTATGTTTCTACGCTAAAACGGAGCAGACAGCAGCAGAGCAAAGAAGACAACAGCAGGACATAGTGACAGTGGTACCATTTCTAAAAAGAAAAGTTAAAAATTTTTTCCTTTAAAATTGAAAAGAAAAAAAAATATATATATATATATATGAAAATATAAAGAAAAAATCAGCCAAGTGTGATTCGGACTCGCACACGGAGGGTTCCGTACCATCGTACACGATGTTTTGCTTAAAATATTAAATTATGTTCAAATTTTTACAGCCTAAAAGTATACTACAATTATAGGATAAAAGTATACTACAAAAGAAAATGTTTAACAAAAGGTTAAATTAAAGAACAATGCTTCTAAAAATGTATTTGTCTTTCTACACACAAGTGAATTACACACTCTGTGAGAATTTCAACTCTCTACCTATTACGGTTCATGAGATAGAGCAGGAGACGGACGGACATTGTATGCTTAGTAATAGGGTCCCGTTAGCTCCCTATGGGTACGGAACCCTAAAAAAAATAATAAAAATAAATAATTATTGAAATTAATTAAGACAAAATATTTAATGAATAGGTATAAAAGGAAATTTATTTTCATCGAATTTTTGATTTATGGAGGTTTTTTGAAAAAAAGTGAAACTAATGATTTATTAAATTTGGTATTGTTACAAGAAAGAATTATTTAAATTTTGAAATATTGGTTGTTTTGTGAAAAATAAGAGCAAATAATTATATTATTAACTTAATTCTTTTAAACACTTAAATTTAAATTTAAAATTTTATCCATATTCTTTGGTGTATTAAATTATTTATTATTATTTGACTATTTTGATTACCTGATTGGTTCTATCATCCTTTAACAATTTGATTTAAATTTAAAATTTTTATTTATATTTTTTAGTGAATTTTATTTGAATTTATGAGATTATATTAATACTTTGTTTAATTTTTCCTGATTCAAATTTAAAATTTTTGTTCATACTTTTTGGTGAATTTAATTTAAATTTATTTGTTTACATTAATTCTCTAATTAATTTTTATTCTTCATTTGTGCTTTGGGTTTGGGTGTTACATTTAAAAGTGAAATTGTGGACATTTTTTGAATAAGTTTGTTTTCAATGTCAAAAAGTGATAGTGAAGAATTGGTTACTTGTGAGGAAGATTTATTTAATGCAAAGGCAACGTTAACCTTTTCTTAACAACAGATATTAGAGTTGAAAGACATAATTAAGGATGTGGTAAACGACTTTTTAACACCTGTGCAAAGTAATGTAGAAATTGAAGAACATACTGATTTTAGTTATGATTTAGGGGACTCAGAGAAAATTCTAGATATTGTTAAGACGTTAAGAGAGTTTTCTGGTAAACCAGGTGAATTTAGATCTTGGAGGAAGGCTGTAGATAGGATTTTAGCATTATATGAACGGTTAAGGAATACTCCAAGATATTTTGTAATACTGCACTCAATTCGACATAAGAATATAGGGGATGCAGATACGGCGATGGAATCGTACAGAACACCTTTGGATTGGGTAAAGATAAATGTTGCATTACTCGGACAGACGTGACATAGGTACACTTGAGTATCAGCTTACCACTCTTGTTCAGCGTAATAATAGTGTGACTGAATTCTATTAAAAAAGTTTATGAACTCTTAAGGTTTAAGAGTGATGACGAACACTTATGGGGTAAAGGCACTTGATGCTTTTATAAGAAGCCTTAATGGAGATTTACCTCGTTTATTAAGTGTTAGGGAACCTGAAAGTTTACCTTAAGAGCTGCAGATGTAAAATTACAAAATATGAGTTATAGGTCAACTTTTGTTAATAATCGCGTACAGTCATCAAAGCTACAGCGGCGTCAATTTCAGCAACAATTTTATTCGGAAATTGCACACACCATTAGTTCAGATAGAGTTAGAAATAATCACTTGAGTGATCAACAGCCTATGCAGAATTACAGATCACAATTGTCGATAAAACCGTCCAGGTCAATGGAAATGGAGAGATCTCTTCAAACGAGTCAAGTTGATTATCGTAATAGGCTTCAGTATTTCCAAAACTTTAGGCAGGTACAAAATCAATTTGGGCAACCTCGGTATAGTAGTAACAATCAGTTAAGTAAACCATATCAAGTTAACAGTCATAGTTCTGAAAAGAGACCACCTGTCAACAGCAACTCTTCTCAAACATCGTCTTGTGATCATAAATAGCAAAGAGTCTTCAACACTAGGCTACGGCCTTAGATAATAACCATGTTTTGCAAGGAGAGCAGGAATTCGGGGATGAAGAATTCGAGAATCAGGATGATGAATTAGTGTCTGATGTTGAACAAGCTTTACCGTATTTTGAATATCGAAAGCGCAATGGTGACAAAATTAAATTTCTTATTGATACTAGTTCAAATAAAAATTATATTAGCTTCTTAGCAATGCCAAGCGTTTCTTAGTCAAATCAATTTCAGGTAAATCTTTAATTACGCAGCACGCTTACTTTGATTTGTTTTATTGTGGTATTGACAAGCAAAAGTTTTACATTCTTTATAACTTAGACACTTTTGACGGGAAAATTGGAAATAACATGTTGAAACATTTGAAGACTGTACTTTATACACAGCAGAATTATTTTACTCTATTAGATAAATTTAGGTACCCACTTACACAACTTCGGTTCGAGGCAGTAAATCATCTACAATTGCTTTTAGAACATCTAACCCTTGAAGAGTCTCAGGACATTCATAGTTTAATAAGTGCTTGTCCGACTTTTTTTTTTTCTTATCCGAATAAGAAATTGACATTTACTACCAGAGTTTTAGCAGAAATTAGAACTAGGCATGATAGACCAATTTTCTCTAGGCAATATCCTTACCCCATGGCTCTCAAATCGGAAATAGATGTACAAATAAAGGAGTTATTACGGGATGGTATTATTCGTCCATCAAGATCTCCTTATAATTCTCCTGTTTGGGTAGTCCCTAAAAAACAAGATGCCTCTGGACAAAAGAAATTCCGAATGGCAATTGAAGTTGAATGAATTGACAATACTTGATAGGTATCCAACATCTGACATTACGGATATCTTAGCAAATCTAGGTAAAAACAAATACTTTACAACTTTAGACCTAAAAAGTGGCTTTCATCAAATTCCTTTAAGGGAATCTGGCATTGAAAAGACGGCGTTTTCAGTCAATTAAGGAAAATACGAGTTCACAAGGATTCCCTTTGGATTGAGGAATGCACCGGCAATTTTCAAGAGAGCATTGGATGATATTCTTCGCGAACATTTAGGCAGTAAATATTTTGTTTATATTGATGATATTCTGATTTTTGGGAAGACTAAGGAAGAAAATTTGGAGACTTTAAAAATTGTATTTGATACTTTAGAAAGGGCTAATCTGAAGGTTCAACTAGACAAATGTGAATTTATGAAGGAAGAATTGAGTTTCTTAGGATTTATGATAGGAGGAAGTGGGATCCAACCAAATCCTAAGAAAGTCGAAGTCGGTACATACTTTAAGATCTTTCCTTGGTGCCTCAGGATATTATAGGCGATTTATAAAGTGTTATGCGCAAATAGCAAAACCCCTGACTTCAGTCTTAAGAGGGGAGTTGGGCGGTTATCCAAGAATCTTTCAAAAGGTACTAAAATTCATTTGAGTCAAGAGCAGATTGAATGTTTCAAACGATTGAAGGAGTGTTTAATATCGGAACAGGTTGTGTTACATTTCCCTGATTTCAGCAAACCATTTGAGTTGACAACTGATACTTCGAATTGCGCTTTAGGTGCAGTATTGTCACAGGGTGACAGGCCAATTTCATATCTGTCTAGGACACTGGGGAAATCTAAAAAAGCTTTGGCCACTAATGAGTATGAAATGGTTGCCATCATTTGGGCTTTGAATTATTTGAGATGTTTTGTGTATGGGTCAAAGGAAGTCAAGATTTTTATGGACCATCAGCTTTTGACTTTTGCTTTAAGCAACAAGAATACAAATGCGAAAATGAAGAGGTGGAAATCTCAGTTGGAGGAATTCAATCATGAGCTTATTTACAAGCCTGGCAGTATGAAAGTCATTGCAAATTTCTTGTCACGTCCTCCAATTGCGGACAGTAACTCATTAATGCCCTCTGTTCCAAGTAGTAATAGTTCCCTGATAATTTAATTCTTACTCCAATTAATTCATTTAAGAACCAATTATTCATTGAATTGGGTAAAGCGATACGACGCTTTAGAAATATTTTTCCTGGGTACAGTAGGCACATAATAGTGGAACCTGAATTCACGGAAGATAAACTATTAACTATCTTAGGGAAATATCTTAATCCTTCGGTTATCAATTGTATCAAAGCCACCGAGAACATAAAGTTTAAGATTCAGATCATTTACTCAACGCATTTCTTAAATTACAAAGTGAGGTTTTTTAAAATCTTTGTAGCAGATGTTGTAGACAGTGAGGAACAGAGAAGAATTATTAGCACAACACATAACAGAGCTCACAGAAATGTGAAGGAGAATGGGATGCAAATTCTAGAGAAGTTTTATTTTCCTTCAATGGCAAAGAAAATTCGAGAGACAGTTATGAATTGTAGAATATGTAAGGAAAATAAGTATGAGAGGCATCTTAATGAGCAGAATTTAGGTTTAATACCAATGCCTTCTTATCCAGGTCATACCCTTCATATGGATATTTTCTCTACCAATGGTCAGAAGGTGGTTTCTGCGATTGATAAATTTACAAAGTTTGTGGTAGTTAGAGAGATAAATGGTAAAAGTATCAAGGATGTAAGAAGCCTTTGGAGAGATATTCTTTTTTACTTTGGAGTGCCAAAGTAAGTTGTATTTGATATTGAGAAAGCTTTTAATTCACAATCAATTAAATTTATATGGGACAATGATTTTCGAATTGAGATTTTTACAACTCCACCTTATAAGATTGAGGTAAATGGTCAAATAGAAAGGTTTTCCTTGACACTATCGGAATTTATGAGGTGTTTAAAGCAGGAGCATCATTTCAAGGGTTTTGAGAAATTGCTTGAGATGTCTGTAAATGAGTACAACCATTCTTTTCACTCGGTGACTGACAGGAGACATGTGGACTTATTTTGTGGTAGAGTAGTGAATTCTGAACTGGATGATTACGAGGTAACAAGACAAAGTAATTATCAAAGATTGCTATAGAAGCAACAAAGGGATTTGGCGTATCATAATCGAGGAAGAAATGAAGTAAAAGATTATCAACCAGGGCAGAAAGTTTATGTCAGGCAAAATAAGAGGTTAGCTAATAAATTATCAAAGCGGTTTAAGGAAGAAACAGTAAAATTTAATAATCATTTTACTATTGTTACCGAATCAAGAAAGGTGGTGCATAAAAGTCACATAAGGAATTAAGAATTAATGGAGAATTAAAATGAAAGTTAAGGAATGTACAGATAGATGTTAATAAAATGGAGTTTTCTAAACTGCCAATGGGAAATTTTCATAGTAAAATGTGTAATGGAAAATATCTGTCTTTGTAAACGCTAGGACAACAAGGAGTTAAAAGTTAAATTTCAAACAATCGGGGTCGATTGAATTTAAGTGGGGAGGAGTTAACGACTAATTATTGCAACGTCATAGTTTTAATGTCGTTGTTACCCTAGTGGTAGTAAAGATACCCTAATCTTTGCCCGAGCAACGCATATTTCGCCTATATTAGAAACATTAACGCCAATCCCTCTAGCGAATTTGGCGTGTATGTCCATATATGAAGTGACAATGTGTGTATCTTGAGTATTATGATAAATAGCTACTACCGTCGCTGTAACTTCAGGTCTTTTACAACTTATAATTAAATTGAAATTCGAAATATCAATTGGTGATTTAATTATTATCCGAGTAGAACATTTGACTTTTTTACAATAGCGTCGTATTTTAATGCGCATACACATGTAAACATTGGTAATTGAATAAAAATACAGATGAATTCAAGAAAGGTTTTGGTGATCGTTTGTAGTGGATTATTGTCTAACCTTTTTATTTCTAACATTAGATCCTCTCGATGACTTCTTCATCTATTGTGATGCTTATCTGCTTCTGAGTAGTGCCGAATTTACCAGCAGGTTGAGTAGGCTAGAGCTTAGGGCGGAAGATTTTAAGGGGCGCCAAATTTTGGCCAAAATTTTGGAGTGAAAACCTCTTTAGGCACATTAAGCGCAGGACCATAGCTTCTCATCTGTCAGAAAAACTGACGAGCAACAAAAAACGAACACATTTACGTTGCCTGTTTTACTTGCTTGTTGTTGTGTGCTTGCCATGTGAGCAGCAGCAGCACAATTTGCACGAATGTGTATAACAACGCGAATAATCGTCGATTTTTCATTACCGGCAGAGCTTAATTGCTGTTTTTGTGCAACGATCCAGACGATGACAATAATCGTGTTCATGAACATTTCATTATTGTCTTCACTGCAAATCACTGCAATAATCACAACGACTGAGCGACCCGCGCATTTCCCTTCCCTAGATACGCAAATTGAGATAGAGAGCGATTTGTCTATTCTATGTGTATATAATTTCATAGTCGTTGCTATTGGCGAAAATAAGACGCTGCTGGAGTTACCACTTCACCCTAAACATCCCGCCACTGATCAAGCTTGCTAAATAACAAATTCGCAATATCATATTCTTAAACTTAATCATTACTTGTTTACGAACTAAACTACAAATAACTGTTTCTTGTTATGGAAGTAAAATACAAATAATCCTTCTTCGCTCTACTTCTATTTTAGTTGCGTTTGATCAATGACGTCGCACCAATAGGAATAGTACAATACGAGTATAAATAAATGATCATTGATGAATGATGCTCTATTATATTGATGAAATTCTGAACGTGAACTTCAATACATGGAAATAAATAAACATAGACTTAATATAGAAATACATAAACGTAGACTTAAACTAACCTTAAACATATACGTGAACTTAATAAATACATATATGAAAATACATACACATAAGCTTAAACACTATATAAAATTCTTTAATTCAAGTTCAATCACCTTTATCTTTTCTTAATCTTGACACATCCTAAATCACAGTCTGGTAATTCTGGCGACGCTTGAATGATTTTTTTAATGGTGCAAAAATTTTATTTTCAATGATCGTTTATGAATTTCAAATATAATAGTTAAATTTATTACAGTTCTTGAATAAAAAGATTGTTATTATAGAATGAGTGATGGAGAAAACGATTCAGTGAAGAAAATGAAGAGATTATCCGTAAAACGAAAAAAATTGATAGTTTCTTTACAAGTGGAAGTAAAAGCAGTGTTGTAAGACCAGGAACTTCAACCACATGCTTTCCGGCCCAACAACAACTGTCGCCTGTTGAGCAATCTGTTTTTGAAAAAACGAATATTTGTGTTTTAGAGAAAGAGGCGGTAGAGAAATCAAAATCAGACGTCATACGTTTCTGATTTCCGACCACTTTTTGTGATGCTATCAAAACAAGAAATTCGCATTATTTTGCTTCACGAGTTCAAACTTCGCCACAATGCTGCGGAGACGACACGAAATATCAATAAAGCGTGGGGCGAGGATACTGCTTCCGAACGTACCACACGTAGATGGTTTGAAAAATTTCGCGCAGGTGATACCAGCATTGAAGATAAAGAGGGTCGCGGCCGCCCATCTGAGGTTGACAATGACGAATTGAAAGACTTAATCGAAGCCGATCCTCGCAAAACCACACGAGAAGTCGCACAAGAACTCAACGTCGATCACTCAACAGTCGTACGCCATCTGAAGCAAATAGGGAAGTAAAAAAAACTCGATAAATGGGTGCCGCATGAATTGAACGAAAATCAAAAAATTCGTCGCTTTGAGGTGTCATCGTCTCTTCTTCAGCGAAACAAAAATGACCCGTTTCTCGACCGAATCGTAATGTGCGATGAAAAATGGATCCTCTACGACAAACGGCGACGTTCCGCGCAGTGGTTGGACAGCGACGAGGCTCCACAACACTTCCCGAAGCCGAAACTGCACCAAAAGAAGATTATGGTTACTGTTTGGTGGTCAGCAGCCGGGCTCATCCATCACAGCTTTCCGAATCCAAGCGAAACGATCACGGCAGAGAAGTACTGCCAACAAATCGACGAAATGCACCAGAAGCTTCGACGTATGTGCCCGAGATTGGTCAATATGAAGGGACCAATCCTGCTCCATGACAACGCTCAACCGCACGTCGCACAACTGACCTTGCAGAAGTTGAACGAATTGGGTTACGAGACTCTACCTCCTCCGCCATATTCACCGGACCTCTCGCCCACTGACTATTATTTTTTCAAACACCTCGACAACTTCGTGCGCGAGAAATGCTTCGAGAATCAAGACGACGCCAAAAACGCCTTCAACGCTTTCATCGCCTCCAGAACTCCGGACTTTTATGCTACCGGCATAAATAAACTTGTTTCTCGTTGGCAAAAATGTATTGATTGTAATGGTTTTTAATTCGATTAATAAAGTTTATTCTGAGCTGCGTTACGTTCATTGAAAGTAGCTGTTTGAAAACGGCCATTATTTTTGCACCAACCTAATACAACTAATTACCAAGTGCGAACAACAATAAATCTTAACAAAGATCCAGCTTTGTGGGAAAATAACGATTCCTTAAGGAAGATTATCGCGAGGTACGGCTTCGATAAAAGCAAGTCTTGTGACTTCTCTTAAAGTGAGAGAATATAAGTTAAGACACTTCTTTATCATTCACATTACTTCTTTTTACTCTTTCTGTTCTCTTCTCTTTGTTCTACTTTTTAACTAATATCTTATAGAAGCTTAAGTTAGATTATTAGTTTAGTTTCATTCTCAAACTCATGTAAGAATAAATAGAATAAAAAGCATAGATTGGGTCCTTAGTAGCGATAATAATTTTATCACAAATTGGGGGAACAGGTGTTCCAGCCACTATAGCTTAAAAAAAAGTTGAGTGAGTGAACAATACAAACAAAGAATTTAAAGATAATAATAATATAATAATTTATTTATTCCTCTGTAAAATGGATAATTTTGTGTTTTGTTGTTTGCTCACGGAAATTTTGGATGATGATGAAAATTATGAGAAAAGAAACATGTTAAAATGATTGCGTGATCATAGTGATCCATTTTCAATGCAGGACAAAATTTTTGTGAAAAATTATCGATTTTCAAAAATATTGTGCCATCAATTGATAGATCAATTGAATACATTTGCAAATACATATAAGAAAAAATCAGGCTTGTCAACTTGGAGGAAAAAATCAAATTCAGAAAAAAAATTTTAAATGGTCAGAATAACTCGGAGAACTCCTAAAAAACACCTGCTTTCATTTTTGTATAAGATTTTTTTTTTATAAAATATTTCATATTTTCATTTTCTGCTAAGTTGGCAAAACTGCATAAACTAAAGTTTACAGACTGGTAACATGCACTTTACAGACTGGTGTTAAAACCAGCTTTTTTAACAGCGCAGCTTTCAACTTGTGCGAGAATCGCAAAAATTACAAAAGCTTTCTTTAAATGAGGTGTCAGCGCAAAAACAACGAGAATAGGTCGGTAAAACAACAGCAGCAAAACGGTGATAAACCGAAACACAGCAAGTACCAACTGCATTAACAGTTGTAAAGAAGCCTTAAAAGATACAACAAATTACAGCATCAATATCAACATAAGCAACATTTTATCATCAGTATCAACTATATTAACAACAATCATCATTTGCATCAACAGCATCATCATCAGCGGCTGCATTTTATTTAAACATTTTTAGTATTTTTTAAAAATTTTGTATCTAATTGTTTTTGTGAATTATATGTTTGTTTTCTAAATAATGTTAAACGTTTGTGAAAATTAAGATCCTTTTGACTAAAAATACGTAGTTATAAGATAAATTGAAGATAATTGTTAAAATTTAATAACGTTAATGTTGTAAAATTCAGTAAATTATTAGAAGTTAAGTTCATTATTCATTAATATAGGTAAAATTGTTCGAAGTTAAGTTCATTATTATTTGTAAATATAAGTTAAGTAAGCAACCTTGACTGATCTCAAAATAACTGTGACTGATTCCCAAGTAGCCTGACGGATTCCGAAGTAGTTTTAACAGTGCCACAAATGACAGGAAACGTTCCTAGTAGTTCCCAAACATTTTCAAATGAACAGAAGCGAGAACTAGTTGAAATAATAAAACAGGTCTTAAGTTCCCCATTAATAGGGTCAATAGAGTCGGTGCAGCAAATTCAAAGTGTAGACAGTCAACAAAATGTAGACGATTCCAAGAGAATTCCTGATATGGTGAAAAGTTTGAGGAAGTTTTCAGGGAAACCGGGAGATTTTTGAGAGAGTTGGCGGAAGGCAGTAGATAGAATTTTATCTTTGTATGCTCATTATAAGGGAACACCCAAGTACTTTGCAATTTTGCATGCCATTCGTCTGAAGATAATTGATGAGGCAGACGTTGCCCTTGAGTCGTATCGGATACCTTTAAATTGGGGTGAAATAAAAAAATGTCTCATGCTTCATTACTCCTATAGTAGGGACATTCTATTTTTAGAGCATCAAATGGCCATTTCAGTACAAGGGAATAAATCTGTTACTGAGTTCTATCAAGAAGTTTTTTTTTTTGGTGACCCCGACGTGATCAGAAACGTTGTTCGCGTCAAAATCGTACATACAATATTAAATTTCTGCATAGCATTGTAATATAAGTGCAATAACCTTTTGTTATATACTTATTGTACATAAGTATATACAAGTGTAACATTACTTACCTACCGCAATAAAAGTGCCGTTTGTACATAAATCAAATTTAACATTTGCTTTTGGTTTCTATTCTTTTTCTTGTGATTCTTTTGTGCAATTTTACTGCAGTCAACTATGTCGACCGTTGAATTCCCTGCACAGTTATAACCAGCTGAAGAAAAACTTAAATTTTTAAGGCGCAAGTGCAAGTCCGTTGCAAGTCAACTTGAACGACTTGATGAGACCACAAAAGCAATACGCGAATTAAGTGAAAGTGATATTCTAATACATTTAGAATTACTTGACCGCATTGAAAAACATTTGAATTAGCTCACGGTGAGTTAGAATCGGTCGATTATGAAGAGATTTGTAGTGACCTAAGTGAAAAGTTTGATTACATGTCGGTATTAATTAAAGTTCGCTTACAGTCAGAAATCCGTCATCGCGATTCATTACTGCCGCAATCATCAACACATATTCAAAACGTTTCAGCTAATGATCCTCCCACTGTTATGGTCGTGTCGCAGGCAAAATCTCGTTTGCCTGAGTTAAAATTACCTACGTTCAGTGGATCATATACAGAGTGGATGGATTTTATATCCGAATTTTCTACCGTCATCGATAAAGATACCGAATTGACCAAGGTTGAAAGGTTCCAGCGCCTGGGCTCTTGTTTCAAGGGTGCCGCGCTAAACACCATTCGCTCATTGAAAATCACAGAGGATAACTATGATATTGCAATGACTTTATTAAAAAATAGATTTAACAATAAACGTTTAATAATTCAGGCAAATATCAGAGAGATGCTGGGGATGAATCAAGCAGAGACATCTTCAATTGAATCATTGAGGCAGCTTTCAGATTCTCTGCATTTTCATATGCGAGCATTGGAATCATTGGGTACAAGGAAGCAAATTGCTGACAATATCATCATATACAACGATCTTCAGAAACTCGATGTCTCAACACAATCAAAATGGAAGAATGTGCACCGCTAACGGAGATTGCCTCATGGTAAAGTTTATCATCATTTTTGGAAAAGCGTTGTAAGATACTTGATGGTAATTCCTTACCAACAGGTGAGCAAATTGAAATCTAAGCCTCCAAGCAAAGGAGCATTTTTTGCAAATACAGTTCATCAAACTGGATGTATTTATTGTGAGGATCCAAATCATCATATATATGGCTCCTTAAGGTAAAGCAATTTGTCACAAAATCTTCGACAAAAGGAAGCTAAAAAGCTTGCGCTTTGTTTAAATTGCTTAACAAGGGGCCATAATTCGCGTTCATGCAGAAGAGGAAATTGTCGGACCTGCAATGCAAAGCCTGCTCAGAACGTTATTTTTCCTATTGACTCAATGTCAAGCATGCCTCAAATATCTACGGTCACAATGACAGCGTCTGCTCATCCCGAACAACCAGCACATGGTCTCTCTGATATTGTCCTGCTTGCAACTGCAGTTATTTTTGTAAAGAATCATTCCGGTGTACTCGTGTCATGTCGAGTGTTACTAGACTCAGGGTCTCAACTTCATTTCATAACCTCTCGTTTAGCTGATCAATTATAACTTAGAAAAACCAAATATGTTTCAACTGTTTCTGGCATCGGCCATTCCAATGTATTAACAACTGAATTCTCAGTACAAGTCGATCTGAAATCGCAATATTCAGACTACAGTACGAGCATTATTGCAACTGTTATACTGACTATTACTGATAGTCAACCTATCACCACAATCGATACTACGAATTGGAACATCCCATCAAACATTCGCTTAGCAGATCCACACTTTCACAAACTACAACACATTGATATACTCATTGGAGCAAGCTTATTCTTTGATTTGTTATGTGTTGGCCAAATTAAACTTGTTCCAGGATTGTCCTTGCTACAAAAAACACGTTTTGGTTGGGTCGTGTCTGGAGAAGCAAATCAAAAGATAAAGCATTCATTATTGTCCACTCATTGCAGTAGAGTTCACTCTCCTGATGAATCCATTAAACTCGATGAGTTACTCAAACGTTTTTGGGAAGTTGAATCTGTAGGTCAAACGATTATAGAAAATACTCAAGAAGAAATTGATTGTGAAAAACATTCCACAAGGCATTGTGAACGCTTGGCAACTGGCTAATATTCAGTTCGTTTACCCATGAAAGGATCAGCTGATATTTTAGGAGATTCATATCAGCAGGCTCTTCGGAGATTTGAGAATCTAGAACGCAAACTCAGTCGAAATGCTACAGTGAAAGAGCAGTATGCGGCATTCTTGAAAGAATATTTGCAATTGAATCATATGTCATTTGTGGAGGATTCTTATCGATCGCATTGCAAATATTTTCTACCTCATTACTGAGGTAAAGGCGGATAGCTCAACAACGAAACTTCGTGTGGTTTTCGATGGCTCTGCAAAATCATCTTCGGGACTCTCATTAAACGACCTACTCATAGCAGCCTACTTTGTTCCACATTCTATTGAGGTTTCGGGGTTTCCTGATAGCTCTCACTGGAGATGTTTGCAAAATGTATCGTTTTATTAAGGTTTCATTTCCAGACAATTATCTTCAGTGTATACTATGGCACGATTCGTCTAATGACAAGATCCAAGTTTTCAAATTAGATACAGTGACTTATGGAACCAAGGCAGCTTCATATCTGGCTATTCGCGCAATGCAACAACTAGCTCTTGACAAATCTGATAACTATCATTTGGGTTCGTTAATTGTTCGGCATGACTTTTACGTCGGTGATCTTATCACAGGTGGCAAAACGAAACAAGAGGTCTTATGCTCCAAACTAAGAATCTTCTTGCTACTGGAAATCTCGTATTGCAAAAGTGGTGTACAAACTGTGAAGACGTTCTTCATTCCATTCCTGAACGTGATCGAGAACCGTTCATTAATTTTGATGACAACAGCAATATTACGAAGGCACTCGGACTCATGTGGGATCCTAAAACGGATACTTTCTTGTTTTCTTTTTCACTTCAGCATTTACCAACCAATTGAAAGCGCTCAGTTCTTTCTTCTGTAGCCCAATTGTATGATCCACTTGGCTTGATTGGCCCCGTCATAGCTAAGTCCAAGATTTTCCTTCAGCGTCTTTGGATGGAAGGTTTAAATTGGAACGAAAGTTTGCAGCAAATCTCGATACAGAATGGAATAGTTTCTGGCATGATTTAGGCACTGCTAAGCACTTATCATTTCCTCGATGTGTGATGTTGAGTGAATCACAAATACAAGTGCATGGATTTTGTGATGCGAGCATTAAGGCATTTGGAGCTTGTGTGCATGTGCGATCTTGCAAGGATGGCGAGGTATGCGTACAATTGTTATGTTCTAAATCCAGGGTGGCGCCTTTAAAGACAATTACAGTACCAAAACTTGAACTTTGTGCAGCGAAGTTGTTACCAGACTTGTTACTGGAAGTATCAAAAACAAACATTTATACGTGTTCATATCACTGCTGGTCGGATTCGACAGTCGTATTGATATCAATTGATGCATTCACAACTCTGGGTTCAAGGCCCACCTTTTCTTCAGGACAGCTCCGACGTTGGCCGAGTGAATGTCCACCTGCATATTCATCATTGGAATCTCGGAAATTCGCCTTGGTATAGTCAGCTAGTTCTGACATCACACTCAACTTCAAATATGTTAACTCTTTCATCACCATGCAGCGTATCTTTGGATACGTATACAAATTTATTCATTGAATACGTTCAGCTAAATTGTTCACTTCTGATATTAAAAATGGAACTAATATTCTTATTCGTCTCTTGCAGATGTCAAATTTGAAACCAGAATACGATTCTATTCATTCAAAGGGCGTCGTTAGCTCATCAAGTCCTATATTTTCATTATTGCCATTTAGGGATGGTTCCGGCCTACTTCGTCGTTTGGAATTCGATGCACGCCACCCAATTATTTTTCCTAAAGGGGATCCCCTGACTCATTTCATCTAAAAAATCTTCACGCTGGACCTCAAACTCTATTGGCTGCCTTTCGTCTCCAATACTGGCCAATTGGAGGACGAAAAGCTGTGGTCACATCTGTCAGAAAATGTATTAGATGTTTTCGTGCTAAGCCGAGGACATTGGAGCATATAATGGCAGACTTACCAAAAGAGAGGGTTACAGTATCTCGCGCTTTTCTCATCACTGGAGTTGATTACTGTGGACCATTTTACTATAAACCAGAACCTCGTAATAAGCAACCAATCAAATGCTACATAAGCGTATTGCTTATATATACTTTTAACCAAAGGCTGTGCATTTGGAGGTAGTTAAGTACCTCACTACTTTGGCCATTGCTGCTCTAAAAAGATTTATGTCAACTCGTGGCAAGCCGAATTGCATATGGTCTGATAATACAACCAACTTCGGGGGGGCTAAGAATGAACATTCTGGTTTGCGACAACTTATGTTGAGCCAGAGCCATCAGGATGCTGTTCATGAATTTTGCGTCAACGATTACATAGATTGGAAACTTATACCTCCTCGATCGCCGCATTTTGGAGGGCTCTGGGAGGCGGCAGTAAAAACAGCAAGAACGCACTTGTATCGCTCAGCTGGGACAGCATGTCTGAGCTATGATGAATTCCGAACGCTTATATGCCAAATTGTGGCTATAATTAATTCACGCCCAATTTGCACTCTTTCAGAAAATCCAGATGACCTAGACGTTCTTACACCAGCGCATTTCCTCATAGGTGCGCCGTTATTTTCGTTCATTGAGCATGACATCACCAGCCTTAATTACAGTTGGCTAGACAGATGGCAGCGTGTTTCATATCATCAGCAGATCTTTTGGAAGAGATGGAGCCAAGAATATTAAACGCTTTTGCAGCAGCGGGCGAAATGGCGCTCACATGATCCTCCAATCAGGATCAATGATCTGGTTCTCACTAAGGACGAGAATTTACCATCGTTAAAGTGGCCACTTAGTCGGGTGACGCATTTAATCTCCGGAACGGATGGCGTCACAAGAGTTGCTGTCTTACGCACTGCTTTGGGGACTAGTCGTCGAGCAGTTAATAAATTGTGTCTTCTGCCAGCCAGCGATTTGGTTGGAAGAACACATCTTTCAACGGCGGGAGAATGTTCAGCGCAGCAGCCGTCATGTTCAGCGCAACAGCCATCATGTTCAGCGCAGCAGCCTTTTTAGCGAAGCTTTTTAATTATGTCTCTCTTACACTCATTTTTCCATTATGTATATGATTTCTTATCGCTTTTGCTTGCTAATACATATGCTGTTTGTAATTCCTTATGTTTAGTCTCACTCAAAACATTGATCGTGCCGTGCACGAAATAAAACTACCTAGATATTCTAAATTACATATAACCTGCGCGTTATTTAATTTTTATAACATATTTAATGGTTCAAGAAAAAACTCTTGGACTCAACACACTTCAAATGTGCCGAAAATTAGAAAATTTGAATTATCGTATTGTTCCCACAAATTATAAAGATTCTGCCACTAATCTTACTCAATCCCTTAATTCGGGATCTGGTTGTACACAGTATCATCATTCTTATCCTCCTCATCAACCAACACAACAAAAATTCAACCAGTACCACCCCCAAATGCAAGATAATCAATTTAATTCTCGACCAATTCGTCAGCATAGTTCCCATTAACATCTTACCCACCACCCTCAACAACACAGTCATCAATTCGATTTTAGAACTTTGCTTCCACCAAAGTCATCCACTCAACTCCAAGATTCAATTCAACCAAGAACGGTATCCTACCAGAATAGACCAAATCATTAGAACAATAGTGAAATTCATTCAAGTAAAAGTATCCCAAACAGACTTCAATGGGTGTTTAATACCGAAGTAGCTAAGGATCTGTTCAGGATGGTTATGAAGAGGATGACATTCATTTTATGGATTATGAAGGAGAGACTGTAGCTAATGATGATGTTAAATTTTTTAGGGTAAATTCCTCATTACCTTTTTTTTGTTTTAAAATGAGGAATGGTAATGAGGTTAAGATTTTATTGGATACTGGGTCTAACAAGAATTACATATTACCAAAGTACATTAAAAATCCTTTTGTTAATAAGCCTTTTTTGTAAATTCTGGCGGGGGCAAGTGAAAATTATTCAACATGCCAATATTGAAATTTTTAGTGAAGAAATTGGTATATTAAGGTTTTTATTATCCACCCTAATGACTTTTGATGCTATAATAGGAAACGACACACGTAAGGATTTGAATGCAGTAATTTATACAAAGGAAAATTATTTTGAACTTCTTGACAGATATAAGTATCCCATTCAGCAGTTTAACATGAATTCCATTGCCAACACAGTAACACGATTAACACATCTCAATTCAGAGGATAGGGGAAAATTAGAACAATTATTTGACGCTTGTCCAACTGTATTTTCAGACCCTGACAATAAACTCACGTATGTTACTGATGTAAAAGCTGAAATTAGAACGGAAAATGAAACCAATCTACTCAAAATCCTATTCCTACCCAATGCCTTTAAAGGAAGAAATAGTTAGGCAAATTGAGGAATTATTGAAAGATGGCATTATTCATCCATCTCGATCTCCCTACAGTTCACCAGTTTGGATTGTACCAAAGAAATTAGGCGCTTCAGGGTTAAAGAAATACCGTATGTTGACTGATTATCGTAAGTTAAACGAGAACATAGGTATTTCTCGACAATAGATCTCAAAAGTGTGTTTCCAGATGGCTTTGAATGAAGCAGTTATAAAGGAAACTGCTTTTTCCATAAGAAACGGAAAATTCGAGTTTACTCGACTGCCATTCGGCTTAAGAAATGCGCCTGCAATTTTTCAACGAACTATAGATGATGTTCTGAGGGAGCACATCGGGGTACGTTGTTACGTCTATATTGATGACATAATCATTTTTAGTAAGAGCAAAGAGGAGCATTTCGATAGTTTGAAGATTATTTTTGATACTTTAGAGAAAGCAAATTTTAAAATTCAAATTGATAAATGTGAGATTATCAAGAAGGAAACTGATTTTCTCTGTATCATAGTAGGGCAAAATGGTATTAGCACAAATCCTAAGAAAATGTAGGCCATACTAAATTTTCCTCGTCCGAAAACAGTCTATGATTTGCGTTCGTTTTCGGGTATGACGGGCCACTATCATAGGTTTATAAAAGCATACACAGAGAGTGTAAAACCCATAACGGATATACTTAGGGGATGTTTAGGTAGGATTCGTAAGAATGTGTCTAAAAGGGTAAAGTTAAATTTAACAGAGGAACAAATTAAGGCTTTTAAACAGGTAAAGAAATGCTTGGTGTCAAATGATGTGATGCTTCACTACCCAGATTTTGGGAAAACCTTTGAGCATACAACAGCTGCATCCAATTATGCATTGGGAGCTGTTCTTTCGCAAGAGGGTAGACCGATTTGTTTCCTTTCAAGAACGTTGAGTAGAACAGAAGAAAATTATGCGGTAAATGAAAAGGAGATGTTGGCTATAATTTAGGCACTGCAATCGTTACAATGTTTTTTGTATGGGTCAAAGAAAGTCAGAATATTTACAGACCACCAGCATTTGACTTTTGCTTTAAGCAGTAGGAATACTAATGTGAAGATGAAGAGGTGGAAAGCAACATTTTAGGAGTACAATCATGAACTTATTTACAAACTCGGCAATACGAATGTTGTTGCAGACTTTTTATCATGTCCTCCGATTGCAAACCTTAATTCTTTAGTGGCAATAGTTCCTGGCAGGTCTTCAAATCATTTGATTCCGACAATAGAAGCTCCAATAAATTCGTTTAAGAACCAATTGTTTATTGAAGTAGGGGATTCATTTTATCAATTTAAAAATATTTTCCCTAGATACAATAGGCACATTACTTTGGAACCAGAATCCACCCCAAGTAAACTCATTTATATCTTTAAACAATATCTTAATCCGTTGGTTTTGAATTGCATTAAAACCACAGATCCCATTATGCTTCAAATTCAGTCCATTTATTCAGGTAATTTTCAAAGTTATACTATATAGTTCGATTTTCCCAAACTTTTGTGTTGGATATTATTTCAAGAGAGGAACAAGAGAAAATTATTGTCGAAACGCATAGCAGGGCTCACAGAAATGATAGGGAGAATAGACATCAAATTTTTAAGAATTATTATTTCCCCTCAATATCGAGGAAAATAAAAGTAATGGTCAGGAATTGCAGAATCTGTAAGGAAAATAAATATAAGAGACACCCGAATGAGCAACAATTAGGTTTAACCCCAATGCCAACTTTCCCAGGGCATACTCTTCATATAGATATTTTTGCAACTAATGGTCATAAAGTACTTACGACGATAGACAAGTTTACAAAGTTTGCTGTCAGGAGAATAGATGGCAAAAGAGTTGAAGATGTTAGGAAACTGTTAAGGGAAATTCTTTTTTATTTTCGTGTGCCAAAATCTGTTGTGTTCGACAACGAGAAGGCATTTAACTCTCGAACAAATAAATTCATGATTCAAAACGACCTCAAAATTGAAATTTTTACGACACCACCTTAAAACAGTGAGGTGAATGGCCAGGTGGAACGATTTCACTCAACTCTGTCAGAAATAATGAGGTGTTTGAAACCAGTGTTTAAATTACTTCAGTCGAAGTAGCAAAAGTTTTAAAATTTGTACTTTTCACACCTTCGACTGTTTTCAACATTTTAATATGAACTGTTGATTCTGCTTCTGAAAAAAATGTAAGTCGCATGCGAAACAAAATCAAAAAATCAGCCAAGTGTGCGTCGGACTCGCACACGGAGGGTTCCGTACCATCGTACAAGATTTTTTGCTTAAAATATAATATTATGTTTATATTTAATAGCCTTAACAATTAGCAATTAACAGTTCAAAGTATACTACAAAAAAAAAAAAAAAAAAAAAATTCTTAAACAAAAGATTAAATTAAAGAACAATGCTTCTAAAAATGTATATTTTTAGCATTTGTCGTTCTACACACAAGTGAATTACACACTTTGTGAAAATTTCACCTCTCTACCTATTACGTTTCATGAGATAGAGCAGGAGACGGACGGACGGACGGACATTGTAAGCTTAGTAATAGGGTCCCGTTAGTTCCCTATGGGTACGGAAGCCTAAAAATGAGCATTGACAAAAATCAAAGCAGCAGCAGCACTCGACGTTTCATGATATTGATTTTGCTGCTGCTTTCGGTCACTAGCACAAGTCGAAGCAGCTGCAGGCGTTTAACTGTTGCAAGTCGACGTCAGTTGCAGTCGCGGCATTCGTCATAGGCGACATTTGATTTTGATTTTTGCAATCTACTACAGTTTCAATTCTTACTTTTTTGTTTAGATGGTTTGGTAGCGTACATGCTACGTTTTGTTGTGTCTGAGTGTATGCAATGTGTATAAGGTAGAGCGAGAGATGGAGGGGGTGCAGGTAGCAAGCAATAGTCGTCTGCAGCACAAAAGCAGTCAGACATACAAATGCATGCAAATGACATGTATGGTATGGCATGTGCAACGACATGTATGCAAAAATTCGAAACTAAGAACCTTTCGCTTTTTACGTGCCTTGTTATACCTATTCTTTGAATTTAGTGACAACAGCGGCTACTGAATGGTGTACAGAACTTGTTGCTTTTTCATGATGCTACAGGAAATTTATGGTTTTTTTTTTTTTGTAAGCTCGACACAGCACTGGCGAAAATTAACTAGTGATATCGATAAACGCAAAACCCTGAAATGAGTGAATCTGATACGTTGGTCTGCTAGAGAGGATGCATGTAGAAGTTTAAGAGATTCTTGGCACAAAGTAATCTCATATGTTAAACATTTTATGTTAAAACCGGAAAATTATGGTAAAACCAGGTACAACTCTATCCAATAGTTTTCCCTTAATTACGGTATCCCACAAGGGTTCCCTATCTCTGTGATCCTCTTCCTCATATTCTACAATGTCCTTTTTAAAATATTTAGCAGTACACAAGAAAATAAAATTTTGCACATATGCAGATGACTTCCACCTCCTTATTGATCTTACCAGCCAAATAGTCCCAAAACTAACCTAAAGCTACTCTTTCACAGTATCCAAGACTGGTGCACCTACTCAGGGGCCGCTCTTTCCATAGACAAACCATATCATCTTCATATCTGCCATAAATTCAACTGCTGCCACAATATTCACATCGACAACCTAATCATCCCCTCTGTAAACACTTTAAAAGTTTTAGGCCTTACCCTTAACGACAAATACAGATGGAACACCCACATAGCAAACCTATCAGTTGACCTAACAAAACCACTCAACATTATTGAAGACCTTTCCAGCAATCCTATCTTCAAGTACTGTCTCCCAATTTATGGATATTCCCCTAAATCTTATCTAAACAAACTTAGATCAATACAAAACGCAGCAATTAGAACCGCTCTAGGTGCTTTTAGGACCACACCCATTAACAACATGATTCTAGAATCTAATATTTACACAATAGAAAATATACGCAACTTCCTCACAGGCAAACTCACTAAAATACTAATCATATCCAGCAACACAGCACTATATAACCTTATTCGAACTCCAAAAATAAAACCAATACCTAAGCACAGTTGATAGAGCAATAACTATTTGCAAACAAATTGATCTTCCATTCACTCCCATCAAAACCATAATCATCAAAAAACACAGGCTTGAGCATCTCTACCGAAACAAGCCCAATGAAATCCGGTCAAAACTATGTACTGAGTTACCACTTGTATACACACCCAACTACAACATCAGCGACATCATACATACACCTAAAAAACACACAAACCAAGACCACAGCACCATGCTACAACATACCTCTACCTGGTATAAACTCCCCCTTTTTGTAATTCTCCAACCTTTCAACTTCTATATAGACTTGATCAGATAAAATTGACTAGAATCCGACTTGGTCACACAAATCTAACAAACATGCATCTTATTGACATAAACCAAAATAACATCTGGCCCTTATGTAACAACGCTCCTACCAACATTCACCACGTTATTACATCTTGCTCCTAACTAGACCAACACAGATCCACAACATTCGCTAACATAGACCCCATCCTTCTCATTGCAAATCCGTCCTTTAATAACATAAAACTTACCCTTGAATTCCTCAAAAAATCAAACTTGTACAGTAAAATTTAACCAAATATAATCAACACAATCACTGCAGGTCTAGAATGATGAAGAAATTACATATTGTGAAATGTTCTGAAGAGAGTAGTTGCCATAGTGAAGGGACTGTGTTCAAGAGGCCTCGCTTTCAGAGAAAAAAATTCAAAATTCGGTGATCCGCATAACGGACATTATTGTATGAATTTGGAACTGTTAGCGGAATTCGATTCTTTTTAGCCAGTTGTCCAGTCTTAATTCTGGGGTTGGTCCAATCACCACGGTATGTATAAATAAAAAAACTTTATTTTTTTTCACTTGTTTTTTATACATTTTGGGTGTTATTCTTTTGTTGTTATTTCTTCGCTTGCTTGTCATAGAATGATTTTTTACATAGTTTCTTGCTACACGTACATCATGTACACATGTACATATTTCGTTTGTCTAGTGTATAAATTTATCGATAATATTTTATTTGACTAATAATTCTAATTGGCAACTCATCTTCTCCAACACCAGTCATATTGAACGATTTGGGAGTCAAGGATATGGAAGTACCGGTTACTTATCAAAGACCGCTTGCGATCAATTTATTCGCTTGATGGATCATAAAGTCTTAAAACAGATTGGAGAAGAGATAAAAAGGGCGAAATATTTTTCCTTAATCATCGATTCAACAAGATATATATCACATGTGGATCAACTTACTCTTGCCATTAGATACGTTTTGGAATCTGGCGAACCGTGTGAAACATTCCTCAAGTTTTTGCCGTCAGTGGGACATAAAGCTGAAGAAATGTTTTCTGCCATTATTTCGGAACTCAAAACACTTGGCATAAATATTGAAGATTATCGTGGACAATCATATGATAATGCCACGAACATGTCTGGCATGTACAATGATTTGCATACAAAAGTTTGAAACCAAGCACCTTTCGCTTTTTATGTGCCTTGCTATGCCTATTCTTTGAATTTAGTGGCAACTGCGGCTGTTGAATCGTGTACAGAACTTGTCGCTTTTTCATGATACTACAGGAAATTTATGTTTTTTTTTGTAAGCTCGACACAGCGCTGGCAAAAATTGACAAGTGTTATCGGAAAAGGCAAAACCCCGAAAGAAGTGAAGCGGCGGAAATACTTTTGAATCTAGAAAAACTGGAAATGGCGTTAATGGTTGTTGTGTGGAATGTTTTTTTGGAAAGAATAAAAAAAGTCAATGTAAAAATCCACATGTACACAGCTGTGATTCATTTGGTCGATCAGATTCTAGGTAACATTATTCAAACAACGACAGAGATTGTTCAACAGAATATCATTTCTTACGTAATCAATAATCAAAATTTTCTTTTTAAAATAAATGCATTACTAACTATGCCCTACACGATCCATTCCGAGTTTTATGCACGTCATATAATAAATTCTATAAAGTTCTTTCGCCTGAGATATCGCCCTCATCGATTAATACCATCGTCAGTCGCTGCCTACGGGACTCATGATCACACTGCAGACTGGATGAACTGGATGTCGCTAATTTGTGTCATCTATACCGTCTGCATTTTTGTAGTTTATTAGTTTATATGACTCTGACTACATATGGCTGTGAATAGGGGCATAGCTCGGTACTGTTGCAAATATCGGGTCAGAGGCTGATATTTCATATTTATTAATTTCACTTTTTTTCCTATTTTTGTTTGTTTCTTTTTAGGGCTCCGTACCCGTTAGCTCCCTATGGTACGGAACTCTCCGTGTGCGAGTCTGACTCACACTTAGCTTATTTTTAATTTTTTTTGTAAATAATTTATTTTAGTTTAAGTTTATTTTAATTTATATTTTTGAACTACTTTTAAATGTAATTGTTAATTTTTTTTGTTTTAAGGACAGTTGTTTTGTCAATGTTATAAATAAATAAATAAAAATAAAATCATCCTCGCTAACCAATTCACTTGACTGCTTTAACTTGTTTTCTAAACCTGTAAAAGCCTTTTTAGCTTTACTACTTTCATTTTGAAATACAATTTTAGCACAAATTTTTCTTAAGAAATCTATGCCTAAAATTATAGAAGCACTTATAGACTCATCAGGAACAATTAACAATTCCAGTTTTACAAATTCATTTAAATTAATTCAATTATTTTTCCACGGATACTTAATTCACTCTTATTTAAACCAAAAAACTTAACACTAGGCGCTGACATCCACTTGGCGTAATCTGGGACAAACGAATTTCTAATAAGGCTTACTGGGCTTACAGAGTCTATGAGGCATTCTAGGGTTAACAAAACATTGTATTAGTACAATCTTGAAATTGAACATTAAAATATCTTACATATTCAGAATTATCTTGCACACTGGGAGACATCTTCTTACTGAAGTGACAGGTTGCAGCACGATGACCCATTTCTCCGCAAACGAAACGTCCTTGGATTTAAAACACTGCATGCTCGCACTCATACGCAGCTGGCGATCTGGTATACCATGTATGACATACTCAATAATTTCACTTTCCGACATTTCAGTGCTGTTGGCCAGAACTATCTTGTCATTGAAGTACTTTGAAAATGATTATTCTGTACACCACTCGCGCGCCTTAAACCTCTGACGCAATATAACTCGACTCTCCTTTGCCCCGCAAATTTTTTCCATTTCTGCCAAAACAACGTCAACAGCTTTGCACGCATATTCTGGTTTCGATTGCAACCACGCGTTCTTTTTTAGGGTTCCGTACCCATAGGGAGCTAACGGGACCCTATTCTAAGCTTACGATGTCCGTCCGTCCGCCCGTCTCCTGCTCTATCTCATGAAACGTAATAGGTAGAGAGTTGAAATTTTCACAGAGTGTGCAATTCACTTGGGTGTAGAACGACAAATACTAAAAATACACATTTTTAGAAGCATTGTTCTTTAATTTAACCTTTGGTTTAAAAATTTTTTTGTTTTTGTAGTATACTTTTAAGCTGTAATTGTAGTATACTTTTAGGCTGTTCAATATCCACATAATTTAATATTTTAAGCAAAAAATTTTGTACGATGGTACGGAACCCTCCGTGTGCGAGTCCAACGCACACTTGGCTCATTTTTTTTTTTTTTTTTGGTTCTCTCATTGCACACATTTACGATCCTCTGCTGTTTCTCTTTCGTTTGCTCTTTCTCTTTTGTTCCTTCATTTGACTGTCCTGATGCGCGCCCATTTACGCCCCACTGCTGTTTCTCTTTCTCTTTTGCTCTTTCATTTGACTGACCTGTCGCGCACTCATTGACGTCCCACTCAATTATTTCTTCTTTTGTTACTTCATTTAACAAATTTGCTGCATACATTTGTAAATCCACCAGCTCAATGTACTTCCTTGGACATTCACCACTTCACTGATCCGTACCGCCAACGTGCTCTTGGTACTAAACAATGCGCGGAAAGAAAAAATTAATTTATTGTTTCTTAAACCACTTCTGTGATTGTAGGAATATAACACGACCGCTCACACTGCTGGCACAACACAAACTGATCTTTAATCGTTGATTCATTCTCATTTTTTACACCGAAATACATGCGCTTAAATTAATATGCATACACATAAATACTATACAGTTACTTATTCTACTACAATATAGCGTTTATTTCATCAATTTTCAAAGAATTTAATTTCCAGTCATTCCAGCTTTTGCGAGGACTATAAATAAATCCCAAGGTCAAACGTTTCAAAAAGTTGGAATTTTATTGAGACTGCCTGTGTTTAATCACGGACAATAGAATGTTGCCGCCAGTAGAATTCGATCATTCAATGGATTTTATATATCTGATACAGCAGATTTTTGACTTTTACTACAGCTGCAATAGTAAACACCATATGTTTTGAGTGGATTTTGTAGTTTGCGGTGAAGTTAAACAACAAGTGATGGATTTTGTGAGTATAAGTGACAGGATGTGCGTAATACGTGTTCGCGCGAAGTTTTCCAATATTAGCATAATCAATGTACATGCGTCCATTGAAAACAGTACTGAGGAAGAAAAAGAGTACTTCTACGACACCTTGGAGGATGCGCTTGATAAATGCCCGAAGCACGACGTAAAGATTATTATTGGAGATATGAATGCGAAGATCGGCAAGGAGCCGGTATACAGAAAACAGTCGGGAAAACATAGTCTACACGACATCTCTAATGACAACTGTACGAAGCTAAATAACTTTGACGCCTCGAAGGACCTAATAATAGGTAGCACAATGTTCGATAGAAAAAATGTACACAAACTGACATGGGTATCGCCTGACGGCGAAACGAAAAATCAAATAGACCACCTGCTAATCGATCGACGGCATAAATCGTCACTTATGAACGTGAGGACCTTTCGAGGAACCAATATAGACTCTGACCACTACCTCGTGGGCGCGAAAATACGTGCCCGGATTTCCCTCTCACGGAACAGTAAAAATACTGAGAATGATAAGCTAAATGTTGACAAGCTAAAGGATCCAAACGTCGAGAGAGATTTCCAAACGCATCTAAGAAAAAATCTGAAAGAGACGGACAAGTGCGAAAATCTTTCACAGATGTTGGATAGACAAATGAAGGCCATCCAAAAAACATCCCTTGAAGTAGTTGGCAAGACGCTACTGACGAAACGAAAAACATGGTTCGATAGGGAATGCAAAATGGCAAGTATAAGAAAAAATAACGCATACTGAGCCATGCTAAGTCGTTCAACAAGAGCATCTACTGAAATCTACAAAGATTTAAGAAAGGCTGAGAAACGCATCCATAGGGATAAAAAAGAGAGAAGATACTACAAATTTTTTCGAAACTCTGCAAGCGAATTACAATTCAAGAAACTCCCGTCAATTCTACAAAAGCATCAATAGTGATCGAGCGGACACAAATTACAGCAAGCAAAACCCAGTACCGGGTTGTTGAGCTGATGATGATACAGCAGCCCGAATTTAACATCCGGCCGGATACTAGATAAGAAACAAGTATCCGGCCGGATACCGGATTAAAAAAAAAAAAAACTTCGTTTAAGCTTTACGGGCACTTTATTTAATACACATAACATATAAAATCAATTTTTTTTATTGCACAATAAATAAAAATTAATACTCGTTCTGTACTGAATGATGAATCAGTACCAATTTCTCTGCATTAAGGGGCAACAAACGGTTTCGCTAGTCTACGCATACAAGACGGCGCTGAAAAATAAATTCTAGGAAACTTTGATAAATTTGGGTATTGCACAGTATTAGCTAACCACCAAATATAAGGATCGTGACCAATGCGCACTGACTTCAGATAAAAAGCAATCTCCGTTGCAATCGTGTTCTTTTCTGGATCGTGAGACTAAAAACAATCATCATTCGCTACCTCATGAAAGCAGTCCCAGAACGTGTCGTGAGTCTTGTGAGATATTGCCGACTCTGTCTCTTGAGGTCGAAGGACTTTAGAAGGATATTTCATTGGAAACAATTCAAAATTTGGTAAAATCAATTCCTATGCGTTTGCAAAAGGTCATCGACGTCCAAAGAGGTTTATTCTCAGTTATTATATGCTTTTCTCCTTTTTTTTTGAACAACAATGTTTTGTCAAAATACTTTTGCCCACCATTGTATGTTTTTAATAGTCTTTTATAAGACAATGAAGCCTTACGTAGGGTAAGTTTGCTTGTAAGACGCAACAATTGGATATTTTCTGAAGGCTATCCGGCTACAAGTTTGGCCAGATATCCTGTATTCGGCAAAACAACTATCCGTTTCATCTCTAATTTTTAAGTACATTCAAACTGTTTATAAATAAATAAAATAAATAAAAAAAAAAAAACAATAAATGGAGACAAAAAAACATAGAAAGAAAATATATAATAAAAAAAAAAGATCAGCCAAGTGTGAGTCGGACTCAGTCACGGAGGGTTCCGTACCATCGTACAAGATGTTTTGCTCAAAATATTAAATTATGTGCATATTTAACAGCCTAAAAGTATACTACAATTAACAGCCTAAAAGTATACTTCAATGAACAGCCTAAAAGCATACTACAAAAAAAATGTTAAACAAAAGATTAAATTAAAGAGCAACGCTTCTAAAAATGTGTATTTGTCGTTCTACACACAAGTGAATTACACACTCTGTGAAAATTTCAACTCTCTACCTATTACGATTCATGAGATAGAGCAGGTGTCGGACGGACGGACGGCGTAAGCTTAGTAATAGGGTCCCGTTAGCTCCATATGGGTATGGAACCCTAAAAAGACTAACTTTGGCTATGCCGAAGTTGTAATACTCTTCACGCCCCTTCTAGTAGTCCGAGAGTCTTGAAATTTCGAAGGTTGGTGAATACGGGTCAGACACTTATAGTGCCCCAATTTCAGTTCCATAGTAAAAAAAAAAACTTTTTGTTAACATCTAGTTTTAACTTTAGGTTAGCATTATATAATAAATAAATAAAAGTCGCGTTGATGAAGGCTTTCGCCCAACTCCGACATATATATTAGAAGATTTTATACGATTTAGTTAAATTTAATTTTGATTTATCTTGAAGTTTATCAAGTAGATTAGTTTTTATATATGTACAAAAAAGTTTTTGTAATAAGAACTTTCATTTGGAGCCCGGTTTGTATGGGGTGGTATAAAAATAACAGAGTTTTACAGAAATTGAGGATGATCGTACGAAAAATTTGAATTTTATATTAAAGTTTATGGTTGCAAAGGCAGGACGATGCTACAGTATGGAAAAACTAATGAAGTTTTATCAGCTGTTTGTTGGTTGTTTTTATTTCACACATCATATACGTACCGAATAGAATTTACACACCAAGCTAAACTATTTATCCCAAAACGGCTTTACAGCTATTGTACTATAAATCACATTTCACAAGAGTGGTGCTTTATTTGGGCAGCTATTATCATAACCCATGACAAATGATAAATTAATACAAAATCCGCATAGAATACATTTGTATTATATGTATCCGAAAATACGCCCATAAAATATATAGTATTCAGGCTCCTTTAATATGATACCCAAGTACATTATCCATGAGCAATTAAACAATTATGTTTAGAAATATTCATTTATGATGCAACAGTTAGTTGAACTAAATTCATACAGGCAGTCAAATATTACTCACATTTAGGAAGAAAAAGCAACGCGTCTTGAAATTCTGAAATAAATTGACTGTTGAATCATGGGTCCCAGCTCAGCTTGCGCAATAAAGTCCAATTGTACAAGGAAACAATTAAACCAATTTGCCCATACGGCATCCAATTATACGGTACAACAGTTAACTCGAGCATAGAATTGAAACTTCTGAAAAGAGTAGTGGGTGCTTATTTCTATGTACGAAATTCGGTGCAACGTAAAGACCATCGGGTACCATTAATCAAAGAAGAAATGCGACGGTACAGTGACGATACATACGGCCAGACTGGAGAATCAGCCCAATTCGCTTGTTTTGGGCCTGCTCGACAACAGTCTTCGAACCAGAATGCTACAAAGAGAGCATCCGATCGATCTGCCATTTCGTTTCCCTTTATACTAAATACTGTCAGTTGATGTGTGTTTTAATGAGAAGTTTATGTAGCATAAAAAATAGTTGTATCTCCCATAAACAATAGGTATATCCCTTGTGATTGTGTAAAACAATGTGGTACCTAGTGTGGTATTCTTATGTTAACTTCTCTTTGCAAAACAAGCCATTATCGGAACGAAGCTGTTAAAAGGGGGAAAAAAATTTGAGTTTTAGTTTCGAATAATTGTTAGTTTAAAAAATTGTATACTCACATAAAGTTGAAATAGCTCTAACGGCTCTGAAAGTATTATGGTAATAAGATGTAGATGATACATGTATCCAAATTTGTTTTTCATAAAATAAGCTGTAACATTAACTGTCTTTACTATCCTTTTCAAGAATTATTAATCACAATTTCATGTATAAAAATAGATTTAATCAAACTTTTTACTTGACACTAAACATGAGTAAAATATACCATAAATGCAGGTCTGGTTGAAAGCACAAATTAATTAATAATGTTTTGATTTTAATTTTGCTTATAATTTCTGTATCAAAATTGATGAAGCTCCGCCACCACCATTGCAAATGGCGGCACAACCAAGTTCACCGGATTTCAAGGCATGCGACAAATGCGTCACAAGACGAGCTCCGGACATACCAATAGGATGACCTATGGACACAGCTCCACCATGTACATTCACTTTTGCTGGATCCAAGTCAAGTTTCAGTATATTTGCTAAAACAACCAATGAGAAGGCTTCATTGATTTCCCAAAGAGCAATATCGTTTTTATTGACACCGGCGCGCTCCAATAATTTAGGTACTGCCAAAGCAGGTGCCATTGGAAATTCAATGGGATCCGTTTCAGCGTCTTGACTAGCAATAATACGTGCTAATGGTTTCAGGCCAGCGCGTTGTGCAGCTTCAGCTGTCATGAGAACAACAGCAGCACCACCATCATTCAATGTTGATGCATTGCCAGCAGTAACTGTGCCATTCTCACGTTGAAACACCGTATTTAACTGTCAAAATTTTTCAAAATTAACACGTTTATATTCTTCATCCTCCGTAATAAGGATTTCAGGTTTACGTTTTTGTTGTATTTTAACAAGTGCAATTTCAGCATCAAACACTTTTTCTGACCACGATTTGGCAGAGCGTTTGTATGACTCAATAGCAAAAGCATCCTGATATTGACGTGAGATATTCATCTTCTTAGCCGTATTCTCAGCACAATTGCCCATGTGAAATTTATTGTAGACATCAAAAAGTCCATCAAATACAATGCCGTCGGTGAGATTAAGACCACCATATGGTGTAGAGCCTCGCTTTAAATAAAATGGTACATTTGACATTGATTCCATTCCGCCGGCGACTACAACATCAGCTTGATTAAGCATTAATGATTGTGCACCCAACATTATGGCTTTCATGCCCGAAGAGCAAACTTTATTCACAGTAGTACAGCAAACATTTGTTGGCAGACCGGCAAAAATTGCTGCCTGACGTGCAGGAGCTTGGCCTAAACCAGCAGATACTACATTTCTCATAACCACTTCATTTACATCACCTTTGTCAATGCCAGCCCTTTGCACGGCAGCTTCGATGGCAACAGCACCCAATTGGGTTGCACTCAATGGTGCCAATTGACTTTGGAAACTACCAATCGGTGTACGGGCCGCGGAAACAATAACAATGTTGTCATTTAATTTAGTACTATAATAGCGTGCCGCCCTGGCCCAACGGGCGCACGATCCCTTTAGAAAAGCAACAGCCATTGTTTACAGTTATGTTCAAAGGGTCAAACTCCAACTAGAAAATTCTCTACACTCGCGTTAGAGAGACACGAATGTTGTTTCGCGAATAGTTGCATAAATCATCCCCACAATTTTCAAATCAGCACAAGTAGGGATGTCAAAAAAATATCGATATAGCGTTATACTGATATTTTTATTTCAGCATACTGATATATATATATATAGTAGGGAAAAACTAATGAAGTTTTATCAGCTGTTTGTTGGTTGTTTTTATTTCACACATCATATACGTACCGAATAGAATTTACACACCAAGCTAAACTATTTATCCCAAAACGGCTTTACAGCTATTGTACTATAAATCACATTTCACAAGAGTGGTGCTTTATTTGGGCAGCTATTATCATAACCCATGACAAATGATAAATTAATACAAAATCCGCATAGAATACATTTGTATTATATGTATCCGAAAATACGCCCATAAAATATATAGTATTCAGGCTCCTTTAATATGATACCCAAGTACATTATCCATGAGCAATTAAACAATTATGTTTAGAAATATTCATTTATGATGCAACAGTTAGATGAACTAAATTCATACAGGCAGTCAATTATTACTCACATTTAGGAAGAAAAAGCAACGCGTCTTGAAATTCTGAAATAAATTGACTGTTGAATCATGGGTCCCAGCTCAGCTTGCGCAATAAAGTCCAATTGTACAAGGAAACAATTAAACCAATTTGCCCATACGGCATCCAATTATACGGTACAACAGTTAACTCTAGCATAGAATTGAAACTTCTGAAAAGAGTAGTGGGTGCTTATTTCTATGTACGAAATTCGGTGCAACGTAAAGACCATCGGGTACCATTAATCAAAGAAGAAATGCGACGGTACAGTGACGATACATACGGCCAGACTGGAGAATCAGCCCAATTCGCTTGTTTTGGGCCTGCTCGACAACAGTCTTCGAACCAGAATGCTACAAAGAGAGCATCCGATCGATCTGCCATTTCGTTTCCCTTTATACTAAATACTGTCAGTTGATGTGTGTTTTAATGAGAAGTTTATGTAGCATAAAAAATAGTTGTATCTGCCATAAACAATAGGTATATCCCTTGTGATTGTGTAAAACAATGTGGTACCTAGTGTGGTATTCTTATGTTAACTTCTCTTTGCAAAACAAGCCATTATCGGAACGAAGCTGTTAAAAGGGGGAAAAAAATTTGAGTTTTAGTTTCGAATAATTGTTAGTTTAAAAAATTGTATACTCACATAAAGTTGAAATAGCTCTAACGGCTCTGAAAGTATTATGGTAATAAGATGTAGATGATACATGTATCCAAATTTGTTTTTCATAAAATAAGCTGTAACATTAACTGTCTTTACTATCCTTTTCAAGAATTATTAATCACAATTTCATGTATAAAAATAGATTTAATCAAACTTTTTACTTGACACTAAACATGAGTAAAATATACCATAAATGCAGGTCTGGTTGAAAGCACAAATTAATTAATAATGTTTTGATTTTAATTTTGCTTATAATTTCTGTATCAAAATTGATGAAGCTCCGCCACCACCATTGCAAATGGCGGCACAACCAAGTTCACCGGATTTCAAGGCATGCGACAAATGCGTCACAAGACGAGCTCCGGACATACCAATAGGATGACCTATGGACACAGCTCCACCATGTACATTTACTTTTGCTGGATCCAAGTCAAGTTTCAGTATATTTGCTAAAACAACCAATGAGAAGGCTTCATTGATTTCCCAAAGAGCAATATCGTTTTTATTGACACCGGCGAGCTCCAATAATTTAGGTACTGCCAAAGCAGGTGCCATTGGAAATTCAATGGGATCCGTTTCAGCGTCTTGACTAGCAATAATACGTGCTAATGGTTTCAGGCCAGCGCGTTGTGCAGCTTCAGCTGTCATGAGAACAACAGCAGCACCACCATCATTCAATGTTGATGCATTGCCAGCAGTAACTGTGCCATTCTCACGTTGAAACACCGTATTTAACTGTCCAAATTTTTCAAAATTAACACGTTTATATTCTTCATCCTCCGTAATAAGGATTTCAGGTTTACGTTTTTGTTGTATTTTAACAAGTGCAATTTCAGCATCAAACACTTTTTCTGACCACGATTTGGCAGAGCGTTTGTATGACTCAATAGCAAAAGCATCCTGATCCTGACGTGAGATATTCATCTTCTTAGCCGTATTCTCAGCACAATTGCCCATGTGAAATTTATTGTAGACATCAAAAAGTCCATCAAATACAATGCCGTCGGTGAGATTAAGACCACCATATGGTGTAGAGCCTCGCTTTAAATAAAATGGTACATTTGACATTGATTCCATTCCGCCGGCGACTACAACATCAGCTTGATTAAGCATTAATGATTGTGCACCCAACATTATGGCTTTCATGCCCGAAGAGCAAACTTTATTCACAGTAGTACAGCAAACATTTGTTGGCAGACCGGCAAAAATTGCTGCCTGACGTGCAGGAGCTTGGCCTAAACCAGCAGATACTACATTTCTCATAACCACTTCATTTACATCACCTTTGTCAATGCCAGCCCTTTGCACGGCAGCTTCGATGGCAACAGCACCCAATTGGGTTGCACTCAATGGTGCCAATTGACTTTGGAAACTACCAATCGGTGTACGGGCCGCGGAAACAATAACAATGTTGTCATTTAATTTAGTACTATAATAGCGTGCCGCCCTGGCCCAACGGGCGCACGATCCCTTTAGAAAAGCAACAGCCATTGTTTACAGTTATGTTCAAAGGGTCAAACTCCAACTAGAAAATTCTCTACACTCGCGTTAGAGAGACACGAATGTTGTTTCGCGAATAGTTGCATAAATCATCCCCACAATTTTCAAATCAGCACAAGTAGGGATGTCAAAAAAATATCGATATAGCGTTATACTGATATTTTTATTTCAGCATACTGATATATATATATATAGTAGGGAAAAACTAATGAAGTTTTATCAGCTGTTTGTTGGTTGTTTTTATTTCACACATCATATACGTACCGAATAGAATTTACACACCAAGCTAAACTATTTATCCCAAAACGGCTTTACAGCTATTGTACTATAAATCACATTTCACAAGAGTGGTGCTTTATTTGGGCAGCTATTATCATAACCCATGACAAATGATAAATTAATACAAAATCCGCATAGAATACATTTGTATTATATGTATCCGAAAATACGCCCATAAAATATATAGTATTCAGGCTCCTTTAATATGATACCCAAGTACATTATCCATGAGCAATTAAACAATTATGTTTAGAAATATTCATTTATGATGCAACAGTTAGATGAACTAAATTCATACAGGCAGTCAATTATTACTCACATTTAGGAAGAAAAAGCAACGCGTCTTGAAATTCTGAAATAAATTGACTGTTGAATCATGGGTCCCAGCTCAGCTTGCGCAATAAAGTCCAATTGTACAAGGAAACAATTAAACCAATTTGCCCATACGGCATCCAATTATACGGTACAACAGTTAACTCTAGCATAGAATTGAAACTTCTGAAAAGAGTAGTGGGTGCTTATTTCTATGTACGAAATTCGGTGCAACGTAAAGACCATCGGGTACCATTAATCAAAGAAGAAATGCGACGGTACAGTGACGATACATACGGCCAGACTGGAGAATCAGCCCAATGCGCTTGTTTTGGGCCTGCTCGACAACAGTCTTCGAACCAGAATGCTACAAAGAGAGCATCCGATCGATCTGCCATTTCGTTTCCCTTTATACTAAATACTGTCAGTTGATGTGTGTTTTAATGAGAAGTTTATGTAGCATAAAAAATAGTTGTATCTGCCATAAACAATAGGTATATCCCTTGTGATTGTGTAAAACAATGTGGTACCTAGTGTGGTATTCTTATGTTAACTTCTCTTTGCAAAACAAGCCATTATCGGAACGAAGCTGTTAAAAGGGGGAAAAAAATTTGAGTTTTAGTTTCGAATAATTGTTAGTTTAAAAAATTGTATACTCACATAAAGTTGAAATAGCTCTAACGGCTCTGAAAGTATTATGGTAATAAGATGTAGATGATACATGTATCCAAATTTGTTTTTCATAAAATAAGCTGTAACATTAACTGTCTTTACTATCCTTTTCAAGAATTATTAATCACAATTTCATGTATAAAAATAGATTTAATCAAACTTTTTACTTGACACTAAACATGAGTAAAATATACCATAAATGCAGGTCTGGTTGAAAGCACAAATTAATTAATAATGTTTTGATTTTAATTTTGCTTATAATTTCTGTATCAAAATTGATGAAGCTCCGCCACCACCATTGCAAATGGCGGCACAACCAAGTTCACCGGATTTCAAGGCATGCGACAAATGCGTCACAAGACGAGCTCCGGACATACCAATAGGATGACCTATGGACACAGCTCCACCATGTACATTTACTTTTGCTGGATCCAAGTCAAGTTTCAGTATATTTGCTAAAACAACCAATGAGAAGGCTTCATTGATTTCCCAAAGAGCAATATCGTTTTTATTGACACCGGCGCGCTCCAATAATTTAGGTACTGCCAAAGCAGGTGCCATTGGAAATTCAATGGGATCCGTTTCAGCGTCTTGACTAGCAATAATACGTGCTAATGGTTTCAGGCCAGCGCGTTGTGCAGCTTCAGCTGTCATGAGAACAACAGCAGCACCACCATCATTCAATGTTGATGCATTGCCAGCAGTAACTGTGCCATTCTCACGTTGAAACACCGTATTTAACTGTCCAAATTTTTCAAAATTAACACGTTTATATTCTTCATCCTCCGTAATAAGGATTTCAGGTTTACGTTTTTGTTGTATTTTAACAAGTGCAATTTCAGCATCAAACACTTTTTCTGACCACGATTTGGCAGAGCGTTTGTATGACTCAATAGCAAAAGCATCCTGATCCTGACGTGAGATATTCATCTTCTTAGCCGTATTCTCAGCACAATTGCCCATGTGAAATTTATTGTAGACATCAAAAAGTCCATCAAATACAATGCCGTCGGTGAGATTAAGACCACCATATGGTGTAGAGCCTCGCTTTAAATAAAATGGTACATTTGACATTGATTCCATTCCGCCGGCGACTACAACATCAGCTTGATTAAGCATTAATGATTGTGCACCCAACATTATGGCTTTCATGCCCGAAGAGCAAACTTTATTCACAGTAGTACAGCAAACATTTGTTGGCAGACCGGCAAAAATTGCTGCCTGACGTGCAGGAGCTTGGCCTAAACCAGCAGATACTACATTTCTCATAACCACTTCATTTACATCACCTTTGTCAATGCCAGCCCTTTGCACGGCAGCTTCGATGGCAACAGCACCCAATTGGGTTGCACTCAATGGTGCCAATTGACTTTGGAAACTACCAATCGGTGTACGGGCCGCGGAAACAATAACAATGTTGTCATTTAATTTAGTACTATAATAGCGTGCCGCCCTGGCCCAACGGGCGCACGATCCCTTTAGAAAAGCAACAGCCATTGTTTACAGTTATGTTCAAAGGGTCAAACTCCAACTAGAAAATTCTCTACACTCGCGTTAGAGAGACACGAATGTTGTTTCGCGAATAGTTGCATAAATCATCCCCACAATTTTCAAATCAGCACAAGTAGGGATGTCAAAAAAATATCGATATAGCGTTATACTGATATTTTTATTTCAGCATACTGATATATATATATATAGTAGGGAAAAACTAATGAAGTTTTATCAGCTGTTTGTTGGTTGTTTTTATTTCACACATCATATACGTACCGAATAGAATTTACACACCAAGCTAAACTATTTATCCCAAAACGGCTTTACAGCTATTGTACTATAAATCACATTTCACAAGAGTGGTGCTTTATTTGGGCAGCTATTATCATAACCCATGACAAATGATAAATTAATACAAAATCCGCATAGAATACATTTGTATTATATGTATCCGAAAATACGCCCATAAAATATATAGTATTCAGGCTCCTTTAATATGATACCCAAGTACATTATCCATGAGCAATTAAACAATTATGTTTAGAAATATTCATTTATGATGCAACAGTTAGATGAACTAAATTCATACAGGCAGTCAATTATTACTCACATTTAGGAAGAAAAAGCAACGCGTCTTGAAATTCTGAAATAAATTGACTGTTGAATCATGGGTCCCAGCTCAGCTTGCGCAATAAAGTCCAATTGTACAAGGAAACAATTAAACCAATTTGCCCATACGGCATCCAATTATACGGTACAACAGTTAACTCTAGCATAGAATTGAAACTTCTGAAAAGAGTAGTGGGTGCTTATTTCTATGTACGAAATTCGGTGCAACGTAAAGACCATCGGGTACCATTAATCAAAGAAGAAATGCGACGGTACAGTGACGATACATACGGCCAGACTGGAGAATCAGCCCAATGCGCTTGTTTTGGGCCTGCTCGACAACAGTCTTCGAACCAGAATGCTACAAAGAGAGCATCCGATCGATCTGCCATTTCGTTTCCCTTTATACTAAATACTGTCAGTTGATGTGTGTTTTAATGAGAAGTTTATGTAGCATAAAAAATAGTTGTATCTGCCATAAACAATAGGTATATCCCTTGTGATTGTGTAAAACAATGTGGTACCTAGTGTGGTATTCTTATGTTAACTTCTCTTTGCAAAACAAGCCATTATCGGAACGAAGCTGTTAAAAGGGGGAAAAAAATTTGAGTTTTAGTTTCGAATAATTGTTAGTTTAAAAAATTGTATACTCACATAAAGTTGAAATAGCTCTAACGGCTCTGAAAGTATTATGGTAATAAGATGTAGATGATACATGTATCCAAATTTGTTTTTCATAAAATAAGCTGTAACATTAACTGTCTTTACTATCCTTTTCAAGAATTATTAATCACAATTTCATGTATAAAAATAGATTTAATCAAACTTTTTACTTGACACTAAACATGAGTAAAATATACCATAAATGCAGGTCTGGTTGAAAGCACAAATTAATTAATAATGTTTTGATTTTAACTTTGCTTATAATTTCTGTATCAAAATTGATGAAGCTCCGCCACCACCATTGCAAATGGCGGCACAACCAAGTTCACCGGATTTCAAGGCATGCGACAAATGCGTCACAAGACGAGCTCCGGACATACCAATAGGATGACCTATGGACACAGCTCCACCATGTACATTTACTTTTGCTGGATCCAAGTCAAGTTTCAGTATATTTGCTAAAACAACCAATGAGAAGGCTTCATTGATTTCCCAAAGAGCAATATCGTTTTTATTGACACCGGCGCGCTCCAATAATTTAGGTACTGCCAAAGCAGGTGCCATTGGAAATTCAATGGGATCCGTTTCAGCGTCTTGACTAGCAATAATACGTGCTAATGGTTTCAGGCCAGCGCGTTGTGCAGCTTCAGCTGTCATGAGAACAACAGCAGCACCACCATCATTCAATGTTGATGCATTGCCAGCAGTAACTGTGCCATTCTCACGTTGAAACACCGTATTTAACTGTCCAAATTTTTCAAAATTAACACGTTTATATTCTTCATCCTCCGTAATAAGGATTTCAGGTTTACGTTTTTGTTGTATTTTAACAAGTGCAATTTCAGCATCAAACACTTTTTCTGACCACGATTTGGCAGAGCGTTTGTATGACTCAATAGCAAAAGCATCCTGATCCTGACGTGAGATATTCATCTTCTTAGCCGTATTCTCAGCACAATTGCCCATGTGAAATTTATTGTAGACATCAAAAAGTCCATCAAATACAATGCCGTCGGTGAGATTAAGACCACCATATGGTGTAGAGCCTCGCTTTAAATAAAATGGTACATTTGACATTGATTCCATTCCGCCGGCGACTACAACATCAGCTTGATTAAGCATTAATGATTGTGCACCCAACATTATGGCTTTCATGCCCGAAGAGCAAACTTTATTCACAGTAGTACAGCAAACATTTGTTGGCAGACCGGCAAAAATTGCTGCCTGACGTGCAGGAGCTTGGCCTAAACCAGCAGATACTACATTTCTCATAACCACTTCATTTACATCACCTTTGTCAATGCCAGCCCTTTGCACGGCAGCTTCGATGGCAACAGCACCCAATTGGGTTGCACTCAATGGTGCCAATTGACTTTGGAAACTACCAATCGGTGTACGGGCCGCGGAAACAATAACAATGTTGTCATTTAATTTAGTACTATAATAGCGTGCCGCCCTGGCCCAACGGGCGCACGATCCCTTTAGAAAAGCAACAGCCATTGTTTACAGTTATGTTCAAAGGGTCAAACTCCAACTAGAAAATTCTCTACACTCGCGTTAGAGAGACACGAATGTTGTTTCGCGAATAGTTGCATAAATCATCCCCACAATTTTCAAATCAGCACAAGTAGGGATGTCAAAAAAATATCGATATAGCGTTATACTGATATTTTTATTTCAGCATACTGATATATATATATATAGTAGGGAAAAACTAATGAAGT
>JAWNKV010000689.1:0-31874 GCA_035041805.1 Amiota mariae
ACGTTAGAAAAATTAAATTTCTGAGCAGCCACCTTCACCCTAACATGGCTTCTCCATAAGAAACAACATCATCACAGGTTGTGTTAGCTGCCACCCTAGAAATGAAGACTTGTCGCCGTAGAGCAAGAAAAGAAAGAACAGGAGGGGGTTTAGAAGCTACAAGTGAATTTGCACAAGTTAAATTAGATGTAGGCATGGAAGCAGGAGTAGTGTTGTGTGCCGGTGGAGGCTCTGAGAGTGATGAACCAGAGGACAAAGAATCACGATTTGAAGAATGAAGTGGAGAATCAAAAAATGCAAGGGATGGCACAGATGGCAATGGTAATTGTAGATTATGAGTGGTATTAGGGACAAGTAAAGTATAAGTATTCCCAGGTAAGTTTGTAGGCATAGATATAGAGTACACGGAAGGATGTAAAAATGAGTCACTATTGGGCAAACGACAGGGTGAAAGAAAAGGTAAAGGAAGATCGAAATCAATGTGACTGCACGATTTTTGTCAGTATCAAAACAATCTTTTTTAATACATGATTGCAGCAGTGCATAATTGAAAATACAGAAGTTTAGAAAAAAAAAAATTATAAAAATAAAAAATAATTTTTGCTTAAAAAATTAAATTATGTGCATATTTAACAGCTTAAAAGTATACTTCAAAAAACAAAAATTTGTTAAACAAGAGGTTAAATTAAAGAACACTGTTTCTAAAAATATCTATTTTTAGTATTTGTCGTTCTACACACAAGAAATTTACACACTCTGTGAAAATTTCAACTCTCTACCTATTACGGTTCAGATAGAACAGGAGACGGATGGACGGACATCTAGTAATAGGGTTTCGTTGGGTACGAAACCCTAAAAATAGAAAAAACGAAAAAATTTCAAATTTCTTACTGGGTTATAAAAAAAAAACCCGATAAATTCCTATTGGGACTTATAGACGTTTCACACTGAGCATCCAATGCAGCATTCACAGAAAGTGTTCACATTGCATTTTGCATTTTCGGAACCCTTTTACAAACGGAACGTTGTGGCTAATTGTGAGAAATTTATTTTATTTATTTACATTAAAAATTGTAACACTTACTCTAAATCTTATCTCTATAATATAATATATCAAAATGTTAGAGGTTTATTGTCCAAGCTTAATAATTTGTATAGGGATAGTTTCTCCTTTGAAGCAGACGTTATAGCGTTTTCCGAGACATGGTTTCACTATTGTCACATATAGGATAGATCGCACTATACGCCGCGGAGGCAGTGTCCTCATTGCCGTTGTCTCTCACCTAAGATCCGAATTTGTTGATCGAAACTGTTTAGCCAATATTGAGTTTATTTGTGTGACGTTATTTTTGCCTCATGAATCTGTTTATATATCGTGTTCTTATGGTTGGTTGGTTACCGTGGCTGACTTGTATAGTTCACTAATAACCCACAATTAGCACTTAAGTGCGTTTTGCAACCACTTTTTTGCCGAAGACAACAGTATTGCCAAACCCATTCCGTACAGTTCAGGTATTTTAAAAGGTTGCCGTCCGAGTAACCGAACAGTCCGAGAGTTTATCGAAGATATATTTTCCCAGGAACTTATTTCTAGTTCTTGCAAGTACTAGGCATTGACATAGAAAGAGGGTGAGAGATTTCCTTTCTTTCACGTTACCACAACTTCTGCAAACGCTTCTGAAGGGAACACCCAGTCTCTTCGCGGTAGTTCCAACACACCAGTGACCAGTTAAAACCACTCTGAGCCTTGCAGTATCTTTGTGTCTTCTATTGATTAGTCGAAAAGACTTATTTTCGTTGTACCTAGGTCAGGTAGCACGTGCCACTCTGCATGATTCGAGATCTTTCCACCTATTATTAGCCTGCACCTACACCACATTCCACCTTTCAACCATCCGTATAGATTGGAAAGTCAAAATCACTCCGAAAACTATTTTCTTTCCACTCCATCCTGTATGATGTTTTACATTCAATTTGTTCTCAAAGCTGTTATGTGCCACTATATAGTCTGTTGTTTTTGTTGCAGACAATGTTTTTAATATGGAGATCAATGGGGAGAAGATATAGCAGTACGTGGGTTACGCGCGCAAGGGTCGTGCGATTCCTACACAGGCCGTCCTCTGCACACTGCTTAGTTTGTACACTATATAGCCCTTTCCTAGAGCTGGCCACCAAACAATTGCACCATATGTTAGTATCGGACGAACAATTGCAGTATACATCCATGATGTTAAGTTGATGCGTAGACCCCATCTCTTGTCAAACAATCTTTTTTTTTTTTTAAACAGTTTCCCCAGAGCTCCTTGAATGATGTTGCTTATCACGCTAGGGAACAGCCCTATTAGTATAAATCACAACGCCGCATGCATACGCAACTACCCTTGTCTTCCCAAATACGTTGTGGAAGTTATCGATGGCTAAAAGCTACAATAGAGGAGTGATTACCCCACACTGTGGTGTCCCTCTACTGACATATCTAGTTAGAAACGAGTTACCTAGCTTTGACCGTACTATTCTAGTTTTCAGCATATTAACCATCCATTCTAGAATGTCTTCTTCTACGCCAATCCTAGCTAGAGAACCCTGTATAGCACTCGTGCTGAAGCGCTCTCTATATATCAGAACGCTGCCAGCGAGTATTGATTGAAGTAAATCGCTCTCTCTGCCAAGTTGACTACCTGATGTTCAGCCGTTTCCGTGGATCTACCTTTGAGGTACACGTATTGACGAGATGGGATATTTATCAGCAGATCGAAGATGGAGCTCCAATACTCTTTCCATCGTCTTAAAGAGGAACGATGTTAGGCAGATTTGGCTGAAATCTTTTGTGGATTCATGACCAAATTTCCCTGCCTTTGGTATGAAGACTACCTTGACTCTTCTCCAGCTGATTGGTATATGGTTAAAAAGAATATACGCTCTAAAAGTCGTCGTTAGCCAAGGGACTACCTTCTCCTAAAGCTTCTGTAGCATTATTGGGAGAACGCCGTCAATGCCATGCGATTTATAGGGTGAAAAAGTATTGATGGAATAGAAAATCTGCTGATCTGTAAAGATCGAGTCAAGGTCTTGCGAAGATTGCCGTAGCCGTACGGATACTTCAGAACAAGTTGCCACATATTTGCAGTCAGGGAAGTGTGTTTTCAGAATGAGGTCAAGTGTTTCAGAAGATGATTCCGTCCATGGTCAGTCTTCCTTTTAAAGGAAAGAGGAGTCAGCCCTTTCCTTGGACAAAACCTTACTAAGTCTTGCTGAGACAGAAGTGGACTCGACCGACTGACAAAATTCTTTCCATCTGTCATTTCTGGCATTCCTTATTGCCTTTTTTGTAAGTCTTTGTGTACTTTCCAGTTGTTACCCTTATAACACATGTTAAAGGACCTTTTTGGCGTCTCCCTGAGCTTAAAGATCTCTTCGATCCACCACTGTAGGAAATTTTTTCGACTCATTCAACATATTTTGTATGCTTTACCGAAAGCTTCCTCAGGATGTTTAACCTTCTTTTCAATTTCGTTCCAAGAATCAATATTAAGACATTTGACAGAGTGAAGCTTCGATTTAGCTACCCTTATGAAAACATCCCATTTTACATTGCGTGGGTTTCTAAATGGAACAATATCCTTTATCTTCAAATTCACTTTGTAGAGTATCCAGCTATGATCCGAGAAAGATCTTTTGTTGGACACCCTCCAATTTTCAACCTGAACCTTTGAGTTCTACGACAAAAGAATTATGTCTAGTACCTCATCCCAACCTGGGAAGTTAACTGTATTAGGAAATGTAAAGGTGGGTGTAGTTCCTGTATTGCAAAGTAACAGATTTGAACTACTAATAAAATTAAAAAGCGACTCACCCCGTTCGTTGTCCTCGGTGCTTCCCCATAGCGTGTGGCGTCCATTTCTGTTGCATCCTAGGAGTAGGGCAGTGTGGTTGTTGCACTGGTGGTCAACTGCACAACCTCATCCGGTGGTGCCTCCCTGTTGTGCGCCATGTCATGCCTCTGACCTAAGGCTTTTGAACTATGCAGATGTTAACGTCCTCCACACCTAGGAAGACGGCAAGATTATCCGAGGCATTCTTAGAATGCTTTAGGTTAATGTCAACGACTTTCAGCATCGAAAGGCCTTCTAGGCGTGCTTGTTGCTTTTTCCTGTAGCACCAGGTAGTCGAACATCTTATTTGCAATCTGCAAATTGTCTGGCTCTTCGTCAGATGACCGGAAAATTTTTAGTTTGGCGTATCTTACGCCAAACGTCATTTTGTGGTCAGTTTTCTCTAGCTCCATAACGGAATCTTCCTTAATGGAGAGGAGTAGAGACATGCTGCTCTTTTGCTGACCCTCATCCTTAGTGACAATCCACTCACTCATAGGCTTGCTAGGATTCTGGCACTGTAGAAGCTGTAGTACCTTACCGTGCTCCAGCTTCATAACAGACAACCAAATGCGCTACGGTTGGCACTATCCTTTCCCGCTTTTGCTGACGTAGATGGTTTGTCGCTAAAACCAATAGCTACCGATGTTATTTTTGTTGTTTTAGTTGTTAAAGTTCATATTTTGATCCCACGAATGTAGGTGAGAGTACGTCCACCGGAGTGTAGCCGCCTGTACCCCGGCAAGGCTAAAATATAACCGTTATAAGACACAATCACACAGTGCCACTCATCCCATGGGCACGGTCGTTAGACACCCGGGATTGCAGGTTTTATCGAGTTTTCCTCTCTAGATACGCCATATTTACTTGGCAGCAGGGACACTCCTAGCAGGATGTGGCTCATCACCACGTATTGACGGTCTTGAGCGTAAAGCTCCTGGCTCCTTTACCAGAACCTTGACCCCAAAATAAAATTAAGTGCAACCTTTTTTAGAAACCATATAGGAACCAAAAAATTATGCTCATTTTGCAACTTAAAAGTGAAAGATAATTTATACCATTTATAGGGTAATGTACGGTTTAAAAAGAATTCTGGTATGTTTATTTTAGGAAAGTATTTTTAGAAAGAAATGCATTTTAAGAACGTTGCTTACTATTTAATTAACGCGTTAAAATACCGGGAAGATTTAATCGCTGAATTTATTTATTGAATTTTTGTCTTTAATTAATTTTAAGTTGTATTGTGTATGTAATATATATGTATGTCATAAGTTCTAGTTTATTTTTTTTATTTTTCCTAAATATATAACGTTATTTCCGACAGACTACTTTTATAGTCATTGTTGTATGTTCTGAATTTAGGAACAGTCAACAGCAGTTGACTAATATAAACATTACATGTTCGCTAACTCTCACAGCTAACAGCGCAATAATAATGAAAAAACAGGAACGCTCTCCCCTTACATCAGGAGCTACATCACGATTTTTAACTGAAACTGCGATAAGTGTTCACACAGACTTTGCGCAGTTTAGAACAGTTATTTTTTTGTTTTGGGTGTACATACGTTGTGGCTAATTGTGAGAAATTAAAATGGATATTGTGTGAAAAATTCGCAGTGTATACAAATTTTCTTGCAGCTTCCTTTTTATTCCAGCTATTTATTTTATTATAATTTAAAAATAAAATTATCATTTAAAATTTACTTCTAATTGTTTTGTGAAATGAACAGCTGCTAAAATCGGTGCCCAACAAAATCACTTAAAAAGTTGGTAGCAATGCGCAAAACGTTGGCAACGACTGCCAAAATGTTAGCAGCGCTGTGCAGGCTGACCATTCCGTTACAGCTCTTTAACCTCTGTTATAAGCTAACTGAGGTATAGACGGTGGTAAATTTCTACAACAATTTCGTCATTTTCCTTGTTGTTGTTGTTGAATTAGACCACCGCACACAGCTAAGCGGCGCAAATTCTCTGTCTGAAGATAGCATTAGTTACAACGAGTCTCGCAAGCTCTTTATCCGCTATTATGGCACGCACGACTTAGAGTGCAGTATCAGCTATCTCTAACCCGTTGAGTAGATCGTGTCACCAAAATGGAAACAGTGATAAAAAAGAAATTCGTTCAAGTTCTGGGGAAAAAACCATGCAGCGAGGAACACCAAAAAACAATCTTCCTCTGGCAATCCTCCACAAGATTCCTTGTATTTTTTTTTATTATATTTGTATTTTATTTTATTTTTTTTTTTATTATTATTCCCGATTGGTTATATACATTTGTTTTCTTATTTCTATATACATAAATAGGATAAGGATAAACACTAAATACATTTTTGAACAATGAAATGAGGGATGAAAATATGACTACATCGAACATTTTGGTATGGTCAGTTAATAATGGTGTGGATAACTTAGCCCTCATTTTTTAAGTAGTACTTGCGGCAGCCCAACAACCGCAACGTTCCTCTCAGCGCCAACCGTAACCTGGGTTAGATTAAATCGACTGGTCTGCTTCGTTTTAAGCGTATACGTCTACACAATTCGTGAAATGGAAGGTCAGTTATTTCTACGTTGGTATGTCGCTCTATAGTTTTGTGTTGTAGTTTCTCCTGCTAGCATTAGTAATTTATTTTTGAACCATATTTACACCGAGGTCTTTATGAATATCGTAGTTTGTTATATACCAGCCCGCATTAACAATAGTTCGAAGCATTTTAGATTGTTGTCTCTGTATTATATTTATGTTTGTTTTCTTGGCTGGTCCCCATAATTGAATGCCGCACGTCCATGTAGGATAAACTACACTATTGTATAGCGCTAGTTTCCCATTGGTTGTCAGCCTAGATCTGCTTTTAAGAAGTGATGAACTCACAGCTTAAATTAAATGCAAATTGTTCTTTCTTTTTCTGAAAGTGATATTTCCAAGTCACTTTACTGTCAATATGAATGCCTAGGTACTTTTCCACGTTGCTTAGTGGAATGTCAGTACCTTTTATTTTTTGATGACTTCGTGGATAAGTTGTCCGTGTCGTATATATCACATGCGTCGTATTGTGCGGCCTGCATCCAAATATCTTTCCGCAAGTTGAAGTATAACATTCTGCCCTTGATTGACCTCTTATTTCTGGACAGGCAATTTCCCAGAGTAAATCATTCCTTTGACAGGATAAAATGATGTCGAGTCGCACAACCACCATATCTTTATACCATACTTGGCAGGCTTCGACGGAATGTATTGTGTGAATCGGGTGTGGCCTCTGTATGGGAATAACTGCTCATCAACGGTCAGCGCATCATGCGGAGTGTAAGCTGCTGCCAAGTTAAACTGCAACATTTGCCAAATATTATCAATAGCCGCAGTTTTGCAGTTGATTATTCGCTGCTGTCGCGTATTTCCATTGTCGAATCCAAGGCATTGTTTTATGCACACAATACGATCATATGATAATGCAGCTTTGTATATTGGACTACGCGTTGGGCCCCATAACTCTATAAGAGATTCACTATTCGATTTAGTGACTCCAGCATACAAAATAATTGCCAAAAAGGCATCGAACTCTTTCAAATTGATTGGTTTCCATTCCTTTGTGTTCGTTGGATTTGCCAAATTCCATGCAGCTGTCACTTCCCTGCCTTTTCGATTTGATTCGCGCATTATGATGTACGCCATGTCTTCGGTGATGAGCAAGTGGAATATGGTTCCTACTGGTTCCGGTTTCCTCCTTGTGTAGTCGACCACGTTATGAGCACGAGTACGGGAAGACGGTGGTGCATTTTTACTCCATTCGGTGCCATATTTGGAAATAAAGTAATTATCACTTGTTTGCGGAGCATCAGTTTCTTCCTCTCCATCATCGTCGTCTTGCGGTATCTATACGTCTTCTGTTGATTATTCTGAAAGACTTATTTTCGTTATACCTAGGCCAGGTAGCACGCGCACACTGCAAGATTCGAGATCTTTCCACCGCTTGTTTGCCAGCCGAAGGAAAAAAAGGAAGTTACTTCTCTTGACAACCGCCAGTGGAATCGGAACTTGTTCCGCCAGCAATGAATCAAGAGATGCACCAAAGCGGGATAGTTCGTCAGCCTTCTCATTTCCCTCAATGTCCCTATGGGAACCCATAAGAGAGTGATATCCGCTCTACGACTTAGCTCGCTTAACTCCACACTGCCTGAAATACCTTGGCCTCGTTGGGTAGGCAAAAGGAATGGTTTAAGTTTAACTGTGGTGAGTACACTCCTGTACCCACTCCACATTCCATCTTCGAACCATCCGTGTAGATTGGGACATCAAAGTCGCTCTGAAAACTGTTTTCGTTCCATTTGATCATGGTTGAAAACTTTAGCTTGAAGTTGCTATCAAAGCTGTTATATGCAACTATGTAGTCGGTTGTTTCCTTGAAAATAGGGATTTGGACCGATCGTAAAACCTTACTGTGTTCATACGGCCGCTCTGGCCAGCAACCAGTCTCTTTCAGCCCTACCGCCCTGTTGCAGATAATGTTTTTAATATGGAGGTCAATGGGAAGAAGATATAGCAGTACGTTCAGTGCTACCGTGGGACACGTTTGCATGGCTACTGTGATTCCTAAACAGACCGTCCTTTGCACACCGCTTAGTTTGTGCACTATATAGACCTTTCCTAGAGCTGGCCACCAAACAATTGCACCGTATGTGAATATCGGACGTACAATTGCGGTATACATCCATGCTGTTATATTAGAGCGTAGACCCCATCTCTTGCCAAATAACCTTTTGCAAGAGTAAAAGCCCACACAGGCTTTCTTAGCCCATAACTCTGTATTGGATTTCCAATTGAGATTTGCGTCCAGCATAACTCCAAAGTATTTGGCCTTACCCGAAAGATGAAGCTGTTGTCTGTTCAGAGTAGGAGGCGGAAAGTCGGTATTTTCGTCTTCGTTGTGAAGAGTATCAGTTCTATCTTGCTCGGGTTAACATTTATTCCACATCCTGTAGCCCATTTTAACAGTTTTCCCAGAGTTCCTTACATGATGTTGCTTATCACGCTAGGAAACAGTCCTGATACTATGATCACAACGTCGTCTGCATATGCAACTACCTTTGCCCCCGTCCTCTTCAATACATTGAGAATGTTATCTATGACTAAAAACCACAACAGAGGAGAGATTACCCCTCCCTGTGGTGTCCCTCTACTGACATATCTCGTAAGAGTCGAGTTACCTAGCTCTGACCGTACTACTCTAGTTTTCCGCTGTTTACTATCCATTCTATTATACAATGTCTTCTTCTACGCCAATCCTAGCTAGAGAATCCTGTATAGCACCCGTTCTTACATTATTGAAAGCGCCCTCTCTATCTAAAAAGGCTGCCAGCGAGTATTGTTTGTAATGGATCGCTCTCTCTGCCGTGCGGACCACCTCATGTAGAGCCGTTTCCGTGGATCTACCTTTGAGGTACGCGTGTTGGCAGGTCGAGATGGAGAAATTTTCAATGGCGGATCGAAGATGGAGCTCCAATACTCTTTCCATCGTCTTCGAGAGAAACGATGTTAGGCTGATTGGCCTGAAATCTTTTGTGGATTCATGACCAAATTTCCCTGCCTTTGGTATGAAGACTACCTTGACTCTTCTCCAGCTGATTGGTACATGGTTAAAAAGAATATACGCTCTAAAAGTCGTCGTTAGCCAAGGGACTACCTTCTCCTGAAGCTTCTGTAGCATTATTGGGAGAACGCCGTCAATGCCATGCGATTTATAGGGTGAAAAAGTATTGATGGAATAGAAAATCTGCTGATCTGTAAAGATCGAGTCAAGGTCTTGCGAAGATTGCCGTAGCCGTACGGATACTTCAGAACCAGTTGCCACATATTTGCAGTCAGCATGAGGTCAAGTGTTTCAGAAGATGATTCCGTCCATGGTCAGTCTTCCTTTTAAAGGAAAGAGGAGTCAGCCCTTTCCTTGGACAAAACCTTACTAAGTCTTGCTGAGACAGAAGTGGACTCGACCGACTGACAAAATTCTTTCCATCTGTCATTTCTGGCATTCCTGATGGCTTTTTTGTAAGTCTTGAGGCATTATTTGTATATTTTCCATTTGTTAGTCTTATAACAATGGTTGAAGGACCTCCTCGTCGTCTCCCTGAGCTTAAAGAGGTCCTCACGCCAGCACTGTGGAAAGTTCTTTTGACTCCTTCTAATTGGACAAAATATCTTGTAAGCTTTACCGAAAGCTTCCTCAAGATGTTTAACCTTCTTCTGAAATTCGTCCCTAGTGTCAAAATTTAAACATCTGACAAAGTTCAGTTTTGATTTAGCTACCCTCGTAAAAACATCCCATTTTATGTTGCGTGGTTTTCTAAATGGAGCAAAATGTTTCATCTTCAAATCCAGACTGTAGAGTATCCAGCTATGATCCGAGAAAGATCCTATGTTGGACACCCTTCAATTTTCAACCTGAATCTCTGAATTCTCCGACAAAAGAGTTATGTTTAGTACCTCCTTCCAACCCGGGAAGTCTACTGTACTAGGGAAAGTAAAGGTGGGTATAGTTCCTCTATTGCATTCTAACAGATTTGAGCTTCCAATGAAATTGAAAAGTGACTCACCCCTTTCGTTGTCCTCGGTGCTTCCCAATAGCGTGTGGCGCGCATTGGCTTCGCATCCCAGGAGTAGGATAGTGTTGATGGATGTTGCACTGGCGGACAACTGCACAACTTTGTCCGGAGGTGCCTCTCTGTTGTGCGCCATGTAGACGGATGCTACCAGCATGTCTTTTTTATCTGCCACTTCGACTTTTACCACTGTCAAATCACCTCTGCAGAATTTAGGACAAATGAAAGCATTGATAATATTTTTTACTAAAATACATGTTCTAGGCTTGCCACATACCTTAGTGTACAGAAGCTTGTACCTTTTGCTTTTGAACCCTAGAATGTCAGTGTCTCTGACCCAGGGCTCTTGAACGATGCAGATGTCAACGTCATCCTCAACTATGAAGACGGCAAGATTATCTGAGGCATTCTTAGAATGCTTAAGATTAATCTGCACGACTTTCAGCATCGGGAGGTCGACCCGGTGTACTGGTGGCTTCCTCCTGAAGCACCAGGTCGTCCATCAACCTTACGCCAAACCTCATTTTGTAGTCAGACTTCTCCAACTCCTTAACAGATCTTTCTCTTTTGCTGACCTTCGTCTTTGATTACAGCCCAATCACTCATGGGCATGGCAGGATTCTGTCGCTGCAAAAGCTGTGGTACCTTGCCGTGCTTCAGCTTCATGACAGGTAACCATATGCGAGCTCTCGGCCGCTTTGGAATGTCCCGAGCAGGGATGAGCTTAAGCCTTAAGCCCTCCAAAGCATTGCTGATCTTAGCGATGCAATTGCCCAGGAACTCCATGGACGGTCGATCTTCGCACCTTATCACCCTGCAGGCACAGATTACCTCAGAAGAATCGAAACCGGGTGATGAAGACCCTAGATCAGAGAGGAGGTGCTCCATCACCAGCCCCGTTAACCTGGGTTCAATCTCCCCCACTTCTCTAACACCTTTTTGCCGCCTTTAGTGACTTCATCAATTAGTGCCACCGTAAGCTCATCCCGAGCTACGTCGCTAAAAAGCCTTTTGGCACTTACTGAGGGACCTTCCTTACTAGTAGTTTTGGTGACTTTGCTTTTTCTTGCATTTTTAATGGACTCGTCCTGAGACCGATTACGTTTAGGCGCCTTTGCAAAATTAGCGTGAGTGGACATGTACTCCTCGTACTTGTCCACCACGGCCTGATATTTGGCTTTGTTCGCGAGGTCGAACTCGTGTACCGTCCCACTCTCCTCATTCTTAGCAATCTTGTTTACGATGAATCTTGCTTTCTGGTACATGGTTTTTTCTGTCCGTCGCTTCCGATTCGCCTGCTGGCGCTATACTTAGCCGCTTTTGTTGATGTCGGTTTTTCACTACAACCTGTAACTACCGACGTTGTTTTGGACGCTGCTGATTGCGCTACAGCTTGCCCGCTGTCAGCGGTGACTAGCTCCTGGCTTGAGACCAGGCCTACCACCAGGCTTATAATAATGCCAACCTTTCAGGTGCAGACGAAGACCAAGAATCCACCAAATGTGGGAGCAGGCGCATTTTGGGTCTCGGAGAGCTTATTATACGGGCGGCTTACACACCCCCGTTACGAGGATTTCACAAGCCTTTTAAGTCTTCTATTAACGACGCTCATTGGTCGGGGACTGCTTACTCAATATTCGTAGCTAGCCTGCATGTAATCCACTATCCTCCACCTTTCTCCCCCACTCTACCTTGAGCAACGCCGAGTGTTTTGTGTGTATGTATGCATTTGTATTGTCGTCGTCGACAACACCAGAGTCAACAACATAATACCAACAACATGCCCAAGCACAACGGAAATAAGAAATAAAGAAGCTAAAACTTAACAAAGCTGCAGGTATCGACGGCATACACCCTGAATTGCTGACAGCTGACCCACAAACATCAGCCGAAATACTGCATCCATACATCACTGCAGTCTGGGTCAACGAAAGATTACCCTCCTCATGGACGAAGGGTATCATTGTGAAGCTTCAAAAAAAGGGTGACTTGCGCGACTGTGGAAACTGGAGAGGAATAACACTACTTAATACAATCTACAAAATTCTAGCCACACTTATTCAGAGTAGGTGCGTCGAGAACGCTCTAAGGGACGAATAGGCTCGATTCCGCCCCAACCGCAGTTGTGTTAATCAAGCAAACACTCTTCGTACCATCGTCGAGCAATCGATTTAATGGCGCTCTCCGTTATACATGTTGTTTGTTGACTTCAAGAAAGCTTTCGACACGCTCAAACGCAACTTCCGCCTCATAATAGCCATGTACGAAAATTCTGAACTGACGGTTCTGCACAATGGCAACATCAGTGACCCATTCACCACCATCGCTGGAGTACGACCAGGTTGCCCTCTCTCCCCGCTGCTTTTTTCCATTGTGCTGGATGACGTCATGAATAGCCTCACCCAAACTGGCATTATGTGGTCCCTCTCACGACATCTAGAAGACCTGGACTTTGCAGACGACATTTGTCTCCTCTCTCACAATTTAGTCGTACTGGCACGCACCGTCGGTCTGGAGATAAACACTGCAAAAACCAAAGGCATGAGCCACATAATGATAGACGGTTGTGCGATCGAGTTCGTTGAGAACTTCTGCCACCTCGGTTGCACCATATCTACAGACGGAGGAGCTGAAGCGGATGTCAGCTGCAGATTGAGCAAGGCAAGATCAGTATTTGGACGACTCAAATCAGTATGGGTAAATACTCCAAATTCTAGACGCACGATACTACGAATATTCTCAACATGGCTTATCTCAAACTCTATTACGCAGAGATTGCAAGCTTTCATAAATAAGTGTTTGAGGATCATTTGTAGAGTATTCTGGCCGACAACTATTTCAAACGAGGCGCTATGGCGTCTAACAAATGAGCAACCCATACTATACCAGATTAAGCGCAGGAAGTGGAGCTGGATTGGGCACACATTGAGAAAGAAACCCGAAAGCATCACAAGAATGGCGCTTGAGTGTAACACGCAGGGGAGCAGAAGCCGCGGTCGACCCAAGAACACCTGAAGCAGATCAATGTGGCGGGAGCTAGCCGATGCAAGAATCACATGGGAAGAAGCAAAAACAACAGCTCAAAATCGTGTTCGATGGAGATGCCTTATGGAGACCCTCAAATTAGAAGAATTAGAAGATAAAAAAAAAATCATTTGTATAAGTGTCTGATTGTACGCTTTGTACTGTTTTGCAACCTCGCCCCCTCTCTCTTTCACCCATTATCCAACTCACTCATCTCGCGTAACACAACAACACAAAGAGACCAAGAACCAAGAAGCCAATAACTTTAAAAAAAAAAAACAAAGTATTCTGCTCTAAGAGCGAGAAAGAGAGATTCTGCTTCAATTTTTTAATTGTTTCTTCGAGCAGAGATTGCAAATAAAGCAAGCGAAATTATTATCAGTATATTTGTTTTCGATTTCAAGAATATTTTCGATTGACGCCTCATCATTATGCCAAAATACTTACTAGGATTGAAAATGAGACCCGAATTGAGCCATCTATATGCTACTATAGATCAATTGAACCAAAATGATCAATTAGTGTTGCAAAGGTAATCAAACATTGTTGTTTCATTTAAATTTAAAAATCAAAACAAAACAAAAGAATTTAACTCAATATCCCGACCCCGTTGAAAGATTTATCCTAAAAGAGACAGGTAACAATGCAAGTTTGTGAATTGGCCGACAAAAAATTCCGTTGTTTGTTCGTAACGGCGGTACATTATATTCGTGTATGATGACCATGTGTACTTCGGACAGTGAAAAAAGTTAATAACCAGTCAAGAAATGACCTGCAGTCAAGGCGCTTAAGTTCCTTGTATTTGATGAACATTTAGAACAGCTCCAATTTCGGTTATAAAGTATTAAGATCTTCGAACGTGAGCCTTGTGTTCATGAATGTGCTCATGAAATGACCCCTTGCGCTCTTCACCGCTGCTTGACATAAGCCTCCGAAATCTTGGAGGAATAAAGTGGAATGTTATTTCTTCTGAAGCACAATATGAATATATAGATGATTGAGTTTTAGCATCAAACATAAATGCCTTTAATTCTCGTAGTTTTTTGGCTGCACCAACAAAGTTTATAGCATTATCATAATATATATCGGTAACTGGGAAACGTCTTGCAATCATGCGTTTTAATGCATCCAAGAACATATTGGTAGAGTAGTCAGACACGACTTCAATAAGAAAAGCTGATGTTAGGCAGACGAAAATAACAATAATTAATTTCATAAGTCCCTTGCCTCGAATACGTTGGTAGATTAACTGAACCACAAAAGTAAATTCCAACTTTTTCAAAAGGTTTGTTAACATATGTCGTTCAGTTGGCAACGATCCCATAATCTGTTGCTGCAATTTAGGTCAATATCGAACATATTGTATACATGACCGAATGATCTGTCGTACTACAGTTCTAGCGTTTACTATACAAAAACATGTTTTGATCAAAACAACCAAAGCCTTATGTCCAGCGTGGTAATTTCCTACATGTAGATAACAAATATAATTCTTGACGAATGATGACTTGCTTGGAAGCAGAATAGGTCCATTAGTTGAAAGATCAGAGTTTTCAAGTCTCTCACCGACTGCAATGAGACTGTAAATAATTGTCAATAAATGGACTCAGACATTTCGATGAACTTTGCAGAGGTTTTTCCTTTTGCAGCAATCTTCAAAAAATATTGTTGTCCTTGTGGTGATGGATAGAAAGCACTTGTTGATTTTTTCCTCTGCAGGCTTGTGTGAAACGAATTACAAAGGCTATGATGCAAAAAGAATGATTTTATGATCTGCATTTATATTAAAGTGTACAGCAAGTAGTTAATTTTGACAGTTGCAGCAAATGTATTTTTGAGTTATCGGTGTTTTCAACTTCCATGTCTATTTCGCTGTTATCATATTGAGTATCTCAAATATCAATGGTCCTTAGTAAAAATGCTGGACCATTTAACCACTTTGAATGCTTCAGTTCATTCACAGTGCATCTTCTAGAGACAAGGTGAGCAGGATTGATACTTGTTGGTACATATCCCCAATGACAATTAGTTGTTGCTTTTTTAATATCGGATAATCTATTCTCAACGAATGTTGCGGAGTGTTGCTTTAACCAGTGTATGGAAATTTGAGAATCTTACCAGAGAAATATGCTGAAGGCCTTGTTTCGGAACATTTCCTTTATCTTGATAAAGAATTTACTCAAAAATGCGCTCCACAAAGTTCTAATTTTGGAAGAGTTTGTTTTTTTGACAGGATCCACTCGAGACTAAGCAGTAAGCAATTTGACGGTGATATGTTCCGAGTGGTTCTCGGATCGCAAAGGAAGACAGCAACCATATGCACGTATTGACACGTCACAACATCCGAGTAATTGTAATTAAATGACATATTATTTTAACCAATAATGCGCTACAGTCAGCAATTAAATTGTTTCAAATGACTATAAACTATGGAGCGATTGCGGTACGGATTCATTCCAGTCTAGCTTTTATAGCCAATGCTTTTGAAGTATGATTTTATTTTTCATTATATGTAGTGTTTGTATATCATCAGCTCAACTAACAAATAAATTCGGGGCAGGTAGTATCGATACACTACCGTTATTGTTTTTGCATGAAAATGTTTTTCATGAACCATTATTATTAAAGCAAAGTCGAAAGTACAGATTTTTTTGATATAAGTCTATATAACTATATACATACAATATATGTTAAGTCAACTAATACAGTAATTTGTAAACTGTAGAAATTAGTAGTAGTTCAATTGTCAGATATCGATTCTGTCAATAACATATGTTTACAGGTACGTATCAACCAAGTCGTCTATTGTAAAACATATATTTTTGTTAATTCTTTATGAGTCAAAGTGATCTGCCTCACCTATATAAGCACACTATTGAAGTGAAACTGCTACACAATATGTTAGAAATCAAATTGTAAAATAATTATTAGAGTTGTGTTGTATAATACAATATTATTCATGTATTTATTTTTATTAAAGAAGCAATGTTAGTTTTGAAAGAATATTATAATTAATAATTTAAACAATTGTGTTAAATACCGTAATGACTTATATGTCTCAGCGACATGCACACAAATTAATATGCGAGATCGGCGTCGTGTAGGGCACACACAAATGCAAAGCATACTTGAAATTCACTCACTACATGAGCACATATGATTGAAGAGAAGAGCGAAAATGCAACTGTAGTAATTGCGGGTGTGTTGTTGTTGTGTATAATTTTATTGATTGATTTTGAAATTATGTACTCAGAATTTGTTGTTGGGTATGGCAAAATTTGAAATAAGAAGAGAGAAGATGATCGCTCTTTGTGAGTGACTTGTGCTGTCTTGTCTATTTCATAGTCTTTGTTCCACACAATATATAGAATATATATATAGCGCCACACGCACACTTACGGCTTGAATATTCTTTTTATGTTATACTATTATAAGCGTAGTATTTTACTCACATTTTATTTTTTAAATAATAATAAAAAGTACATAACATATTCAAGGAAAATTATGCTGTTTACGGAGGAGACAGAGAGTACAAGCATTGAATTTTGTTCTGTTCTACTATTATTCGCTTCATATTTGATCGTGCGTTCGTTCGTCGTGCTGTGTGGTGTGAAGCATATTTATATATTTGTAAAATATTTATTAAAATATTAAATTTATTAAAATATTGAATATTTATTGAAAAAATTAAATATTTACTAATATATTAAGTATTTATTAAAATATAACAAATTTATTTAAATAAAAATAAGAGAAAAATTAACTGTCTTTACGAAATTTAAAAATGACGCGATCATTGAAAATGTCAATACACACACTCACACATACGCCTGGACTTATGCTTGCTTTGACTATTTCATTTTATTCTCTTCCCCCCTTTGCACAGCGACAAAGGCATACGATGCTTGTCCATACACATACTCACACATACACCTTATGTCTGTGGGGGTGCAACTGCAAGCCAATGTTGTTGATTGGCTTTAACCTGGCGAAGTCCAGCACTATCCTTGTTTGTACACCACAAGCAGCTCGCAGCCTCCACGTGGCGCTTCTGGGCGATGACCAATCTGAAATCCGTTAGTTGGTTAGCTGATGCGAGAATGCGGAAAAAATCCAGGCACGTCGGTTCCCAGAATGATTGGCTTCCTGGTCAGCGTCTGTCCCCATGTCAGGGGCGGCTGTATTAGACCGATAGCATTAGCCGATTGTATCTCTTGGCAGTACGGGATATACCCGGTGATTGCGAACCCGCTCCTGGGACGGCTACAAAGGAGAACTTCGCGCAGACAACGCCGGGCTTATGTGGAGCAAGCGCTTGTATGCCGCCCAGCGGGTTAACCAACCCAAAAGACAGGAGGGAAACTGTGTGGCACCAGTGCAAACGGATGATGTAGAGGGGCTAACTGGCAAAAGCATTTCCAGCACAAATTTGGTAATGCCTGCTCAGCAAGCAAGTCCTACGGAATCAGCACCAGACAAGCAGCTCCCACCTGTCAGGGCATTGAGAAGGAGAAGTAACCTACGCTGATATGCTAAGGCTGATCAAGAAGCAGCCAGAACTAAAAGAGCTCGGCGAAAGGTGAACAAAGTGAGGAAAACCCGCAAAGGAGAACTGCTTCTTGAGCTTAAAGCTGTAGGGAAAACTAGAGCCAAGGACTATGAGGGCGTTTTAATAAAGGCTTTGGAAGAAAAAGCCAAGGTTAAAACCCTTTGCCATCAAACAAAGGTGGAATGTTGTGACTTGGATGAAGTTACCTCCCCAGAAGAAGTTTGTGAAGCCATACGTACTCAGATTCCGGCCCTAAGTAGGATAGACACATCGGCTATAAAGTCTATGCGCAGGGCAAGAAATGGGACCCAAACTGGCATTCTGGAGCTTCAGGCGGCGGAAGCCAAGGAAATTTTGCATGTTGGACACATACGAGTGGGATGGGTTCGGTGCCGGATACGTGGAAACCACACTCCGATCAGATGCTATCGTTCCCTCAACTTTGGGCATGTTTCCCACTCGTGAAAAAGTGCAGTGGATCGCACAGGTGAATGTCTACGCTACGGCAAGAAAAGTCACCTAGCCAAGGCTTGTGAGACAGCTCCGAAGTGCTCAATCTGCACAGACGGGGACAATAATCACCATACTGGTTGCTTCCGGTGCCCTATGTATAAAAGTGCGATGGTGAAATTTAATAAACATGATTAAGCTGATCCAAATCAACCTGAACCACTGCAAGGTCGCCCAGGATCTTTTACATCAGACCATCAGGGAGAGAGGTACTGATATCGTAGTTGTGTGTGAATCTTACTGTGTGCCTCAGTTAAACAACTCTTGGGTAGCTCACCTGACGGGAGGGGCTGCAATCGGGTCCTGCGGCCAACTCCTAATAGAGGTCAGCGGCCCATAGAACCACAGGGGCTTTGCCCATGCAATGATCAAAGTGATTTACATATTTAGCTGCTACGCACCGCCAAGAGATGAGCTAACCACTTTTAATGCGTTCCTTGATGAGCTAGTAACCAAAGCTCGCGAAAAACCACTTTGATAATTGCAAGGGGACTTCAACGCATGGGCGATTGAATGGGGAAATAATAGGAACAATGCCAGGTGCCTAGCTTTGTTAGAGGCATTCGCTAGTTTGGATATCACCCTTCTTAATACGGAGAACAAGGCGACTTTCCAGAACAGCCGCGGAGTGACTTGCATTGATCTCACTTTTGCCAGTAGGTCTCTTGCTCACCTCTCAAAGTGGGAAGTGCTTGGGAAGTGCTTGATGTCATGACACTCAGTGACCACAATGCAATTGAAGTGAACACGACAAATGCGTGTCCTCGCCGCGCCTGCAGACCAGTCCCAAGAGCGCAAAAGAATGGATGGAAAATAGGTAGATATATCGATGCTAGATTGTATGCCAGAAGGAGTTACTAGCCTGCAAGGGTCTACGCAACAGCAAGTTAATAATTTAATGAGAGCTGTAACTAATGCATGTGATGCCTCGATGCCCAGGGAAGTTCTGAACAATCGGTGTACACCAAATTATTTGTGGCATGCTGATATTGCGCAACTCAGAAGGGAATGCAATAGTTCTAGAAGGCAAGCACAAAGAACAAGGGGAACAGATAATTTCCTGCACCGGTAGGCTGTATATAAAACGAAGCGTGCTGAGTTGCAAAAATGAATCCAGAGAAGCAAAAGCGCTTACTTCTAAATGGCGCAGAATCTCTTCCCACAACATGAGCATAATCATTGGTCACCAGAGGAGGTTGCAGAGACAATTCCCCTCATTACGGCACATGAGCTACTTGACGCATCTAAAAGAACAGAAAGCAAAAAGGCACCCGGCCTGGATGGAATCCCCAACAGTGTCTTAACGTACGCAATACAGAGCAATACGGAGGCCTTCTGCGGAGTGCTGAATGTTTGCTTGGAAGAGGGCACCTTTCCCTCTTGCTGGAAGCGACAGAGGCTGGTGTTGATACCGAAAGAGAGCAAGCCGGCAGATCAGCCATCATCATATAGGCCACTGTGTATGTTGGACACAATGAGAAAAATATATTTTTTTTTTTTAATGCGAAACAGGGAAGTTAAAATTTCCAAAGATACCTATGACCCATGCCACAAGTTATGTAGGATTCATTAGCATACCGACTAAAAAACCCCCTATCGTCTGAAGCCCCTTTCAATCCCTACGGCACCACCGAAGCATTCCTTCGTAGGGAGGGATAGTAAGCATATATATTAAGCAGGCGCCATTGTTCGCTCGTACTTTCGAGCACCCCTCATAATGTTGGCAATTTCAGAAGAGAAGTATGCCCAGTCATCCACCCATGTTTCCATGCGCCTTACAATCTCATGTGAGCTGCAAGGAGCTCCAAGGCGCTCATTCACTCTTCGTCGCTCCGCTTCGAAACGGGGCACTCATGAAGAAGATGCTCCGGATCCTCCACGACATCACTGTACAGACCACAGAACGGATCCGCAGCGAGCCCAAACCTGTGGAGATACTGCTTGAAACAGCCATGGCCAGTCACAAATTGAGTAAATTCGAACTCCACATCACCAGAATGACGCTTAAGCCAATTTGTAATATCTGGGATAAGCTGGCGTATCCTCCGCGACTGCCCTACTCCACCTGTGCTGCCAAATGTTCAGGTATCTGGTCTGCTACCTGAGAGGATGCACGTGCAATGCACTTGTTCCTGGCAGCCAGGGTTTCCAAATCGATTGACAGTCTGCCTGCAAGTACACCCGCTGCATCGTCTGTCACTGTGCGATACGCCCTACAGATCTTGGGGTTAGAAACCTTGTGAGCACTCCTTATACCACGAAGGTATGTCTTGGTTGCAAGTGCCCCGGCCCAGATTGTAGCCGCATAAAGCAGTATGGATTTACACACCGAACCTAACAGAACTCAAGATTGTTGTCTGGGTCCCCTAGGTTTGGGAGAATCCTGGCCAGCTTTTGTGTGATGGCAGCTGCTTTTTTGGCTGACTCATTCAAGTGCTACTTGAAACACAGTCGATGGTCCAAGAGTACTCCCACGTGTTTGATGCAAGTCCTCGACTCAATAGAATGGCTCCCAATTCTCATAGCTCATAAGAACAAACTCGGTCTTTTGCTCCGCCAGACCAAGGTGATTCTGTGTTAGCCATCTCCTCGACGCTGTTACTGTCCTCCATATTTTGGATGTGACCTCACTTAGAGTATTTGCTACCACGACAATGGCATCCGCGTATCCGACGATTTCCACCCCATCGGGTTTACAAATCCGCAGAATGCCATCATACATGACATTCCACAGAATTGGACCTAGTACCGAACCTTGTGGGACACCTCCAGTAATGTCAAATGTCCTAGTGCCTTCTTCCGAGTCACAGACCAGGATTCTCTCTCTGAAATATGACACTACTATACGGATTAGGTAACACGGTATGTCCAAAATGCTTAGCGCGTTTATGATGCAGCTGCAGAGTTGAAGGCATTTTTTACGTCAGTGTGACCACTGCGAAATACTTCTTGTCACCGCCAAGCCATCTAATGTTATTTAAGGCCTCCCTTGCATTGCCGCAGACCTTTTGTATTGATCCTACGGTACCCCTTCTCGACCTGATGCTAAATTGCATTTCAGCCAGACCATTTGGCGACTCCGTGTACTGCTGCAATCTGGCGCTTCAAAGATTTTCCCAGTGGAACTCAGGAGACACAGGGGCCTATACGAAGATGGTAGCTTTGGGGGCAGGTTTCCTTTAGGGATGAGAATCAGCCGTTGCTTCTCTCATGCAACTTGAGAAAACCTCGCAGAAGACATGAGATTTCGCTGCAATGGCTCTCTTAAGGATGACATTAGGGATGCCATCCAGCACAGGCGATTTGTTTACCTTTACCCTACTCAAAGCCGCTTCTAGCTCAAGAGTGGTGATTGTGAGCACATTCTCATACTGGAGCGTATCATAAGTCGACGGCTTGAACATGTTACTGAAGGTCCAAATGGCCTACACAAAAACCAATACGGCTTCAGGAGGAACAGGTGTACCAACGACGCGATAAACCGAGTTTGCGACTTTGCACGCAATGCGATTTCTGGCGAAAGATGGTTCTGGGGCACAAAGAAGTACTTTGCAGTACACTACTGTCGTTGTACCGCAGGGATCAGTGATTGGTCCGATCGTGTGGAATGTGATATAATGGGCTACGTGCATAATATAGCAGTAGTATCAGTTGCAAAAACACTTCCTGACCTTCAGGGAAAATGCAACTCTGCTGTTTTAAACATCAAAAACTGGCTACGGCAGACTGGTCTGGAACTCGCGGACCAAAAAACTGAGCTGGTGCTAAATAGTTGCTGGAAGATGATAGAATCCCTTAATATTCGAGTCGAGACGCAAGATATAGCTTCTGCACCCTTCATCAAGTATTTGGGGGTTCTCTTGGATTGCCGTCTCAACTTTAGGGACCACCTAAAGTTCTCAAGTGAGACAGCATCCAAGACCTGCGCAGCCCTGGTAAGGCTGATGCCTAATGTTGGAGGGCCCAGACAACCAGTGCAGGAGCTGCTGGAGGCGGTCAGCAAATCAATCATCCGGTATGCTGCACCAGTGTGGTGTAGTGCAACCAAGTTCAGGTCATATGTTAAAGGAGCTGCGTCTGTGTATTTCCTTAAGTAGATCAGAATATGTTGTGTATTCCGAACGGTCTCTGATGACGCTATAAATGTAATTGCTAACTGCAAGCCGTTGGACTTTGACGTCAACGAGCTTACGGCAATATATGCAGCGAGACGGGTGGAGCCTGCTACACATGACCAGGAAATCACTCCAACTGACTCTTGGCAGCAGCGTTGGCAAATCTCAACAAAGGGACGGTGGACCGCTCGAGCTAAACTCCTAACATTAGTGTGTGGACGTCTAGGAAACATGGTACACTGAACTACCATCTCACGCAGCTCCTCACAGGACATGGATGTTTCCGGGAGTATCTGCACAAATTCAAGCATGTGGATGACCCACATAGCCTCTTTTGTACAAGCCAGCGAGAAAATGCTCGCCATGTTCTCATGGATTGTTCCCGGTTTGTACACCTCAGAGAGTTAATCACGGCTGAGGTAGGTGGAAACCTTACACCAGATGGCGTGATTAACTACATGCTAATAGATGAAGACTCCTGGAACACAGCGTGCGGGATAATCGTAACAATTATGCAGCAGGTCCGCAGAGATGAGGAACTGAACAGAAGTATGGTCTAACCTGCTCTCCCTGGCGAAGTAATACCTCTGATTGGTGGTCCCGCCAGGTTTGAAAAAAAGAGCCAGTGTAGTCCGGGGGTGGTTTTAGTATGTAGGCACTACATGAGACTGCTTGTCCAGTGAATCGTGCATTCTAGAATGAAATAATTTTTATAGAGTTTTGACTTACGACAAGAAGAGTATTATTTCGAATATCATAAATGCCGGAAAATAATTGGTTAGCCAGGTTATCTAAAGAAATTATTATCAAATTAATATTAAAAAATCCCTGGAAAGAAAGGATGCTGAGTGTGTGGCCAGTCAGGATTTCTGCACTGTTATAGAGGATCCCTTAAGAGTTGGGAAGTATGTGGAAATTTACCGAAACTTGAGACAAAACAGCACAAGTATATTTTGTTTGAAGACAATGATCGCCTTTCCGACCATAATGGAAAGGAGTTAAAATTCTTTCATTCATTTTTCTGAAATGCCCATATTTCAGGTTTTTGGTTGAAGGGCCAAAAAATATAAACTTTTTTGTGTAGAAAAAATATTAATACGTATGAAATTTTTATACTACATTTTCAAGAATTAGCAACACAATAGGTAATACTATTTTTCTGTATTAAAAACAAACAAAACGAATGGTCCGAACTATTATTAAATTACTTACAAAAAGAAAAGTAAAAAAAGTGGATTTTTTACGCCGAATAAATATATATATACTTTATGGTCTCCGATGTCTCCTTCTGTGTGTTACAAGCATCATGACAAATTTATAATACTATTCACTGCGTAAAGCATATAAAAATAACATTCGGGCATATGCCGGAAATCACTTTCAACTCATCTCCAATCTTTCAGTTTTTTAGAGGCGATTTGGTTACATTTCTGGTTTCTTTTATATTGTAGCAAATGAACCGAAACAAGCAAAAACAAGCAATGCTGGATGTGCCAATCTGCTCGCATTCAAATTTTAACATTTTCGAAGACTCAAATTTGTCCTTAATTCAATTGATTGATATGATATAATTGTTAATAATTAAGCTGTGATGCTACAATTTTGTTTTAAAATGCGTTGAAAGTGATAAGTGAAAAGATTTAATAATGTTATTGGTGAAAGTTGGCATGTCTGCATTTTGTGAACGGTCTTACACGATTTTTGTTTGTTGAGAAGGGAAGTTTTCTCTTTTCGTTTGATTTTTGAAGAGTGAGGGGTGTGAAAGGGAGTGAGCAGTGTCAAAATGTTTGCTTGGCGTCTATGGCTGAGTGTAAACACTAGCAAGAGACACCAAAGAAGAATAAGTTTCGCAACAGAATCGCTACGTGTAAGGCGGCCCAAAAAGAAACACTTTATAATCAACTGTTCATTCGAACATCAAAGAAATGAAATATCTCGAAGTGTTGGCACATGTACGGTTTTTTTGGACGAAATTGCAAACTACCTACCTCAAAATGCTCGGTTAATTGATTTCAATTGTAGTTGGCTGTTAACTGTTTGAAAATGAATTGTATGGGGACAACATCTTAAAATCATCGAATTGTCCTAATTTTGATCTTATGATCTTATTAATTTCTTGATTTCGAGTAAAATTTCAGGCAATTATAGAAAATTGACTAGATATGAATTCCGATTATTCTGCTATATATCTAACACCTTTTGAAAGCGTAGCTACTAAGGAAAAACCACCCACTCTTGTCAATAAACACTCCAACTGGGAATACTTCAAATTATCTTGTTTAACTACAATGACCATGAAACCGTTATAAACAGCACTGCTGACTTAGACGATGTAAACCTTAACCTGACAAAAATCATAGAACTTGCACACCAACCACAAGAAATACGACAGCGGGGCACAAGTGCACAAAAGAAATAAAAGAAATGGTTATCTAGCTTAAGGTCCTGGCGGCCATGGCTAGCTTAAACCACTGTTAACTATTTAGTTTTAACTTTTTGTTAGCATTATATAAATAAATAAATAAATAAAATGGTTATGGGAAGAACGCATAATGCGGTGACGGTGGCAAATCCCTGATTTATAAATTAATAACAGATCTCTGCAATAAAATAAAAGCTTTCAAAAAAAGGCGTATAATACGTGGGCCAAAAGTAGCAGAGAAAATGCAAAATTTTTTACGGATTATCTTGAGAACACTTTTAAGCCATATGAATCAACAAGAGCAGCTGATATGGAACTTTGTTTGTTAGTCAATGATATTGAAATTGCCCTCTGTTGCTGTGCTATCTGCAGAGATAATGAAACTGATGTGAAATAAGTCTCCTGGTTTTGATCTTATCACCAACGAAGTACTGAAGCAACTCCCCCAAAATATTATATTTAAGCTAACAGCAATCATGAGTACTACCTTCATAATGAAAAATGTTTCCATATATTGGAAGACAGTAGACGAATTAATGTTAAACAAGCCTAGAAAACCAGAGCACGATGTAACATCATATCGACCAATATATCTGCTTCCCATAATTTCAAAACTTATGGAAAAGATATTTGCTAAACATCTTAATCAAATTATTGATTAAAGAAGATTAATACCTTATCACCAATTTGGCTTTCGCGAGAATCATTCAACCTTAGATCAAGTACACAGAATAGTCCGAGTTATCGAAAATGCTTTTGAAGAAAAAAAAGAAGGTGTGCAGTCTTCCCTGATGCATCAACAAAAGTTTTTGACAAGGGTTTGTACCATGACCACCAAAATAAAATAAATTGTTATTTTCCAAATAATATTATCACTTTCTGAAATCATACCTGACAGATCGCTTCTTTCATATCAAACAAGAATGTACGTATTCAGAACTCGAAGAAAAACCAGAAAAAAGGACTAACTTTGGCTAAGGACCCTCCTAGTGGTCCGAGGGGTTGAGGGAAATATATATGTTTGGTGGAAATGGGTCAGGCATTTATAGTGTCCATATTTTAAGTCGATAGTATAAAAAACAAAAGAGCTTTTCTAATAAGAACTTTAATTTGTATCCATGTTTGTATGGTGGTCCGATTCGGCTGATTCAGACAAATCAACTGCGTATGGTATATATACTTTATGGGATCTCCGATGTCTCCTTCTGTATTACAAATTACATGACAAACTTATAATAATGTTCACTGCGTGATTCATTTTTTTACAGGGATTAAGGATGATCACTGTGTATTGTTTTTTACAAAAAACTTCTGGCTACTAAGGCCTTCGGCTCGACAATTTCAATTTGTGCAATTTTCAAAAGATGTGCTCGACAGACCATCTTTGCCGAATGATGTTTTTTTCAATAGCTTTGATAGTAAGAGCTTTTCTTAAAATGAAGAAATGGCTTGACAGCGAGCGAATGATGTGGTTAGGCGTTAACAGCAACATGTGACGAATGGTAAAAAAGAGATATATATCCAGAACTTCGTGTTTTCTTTTTGTTACTATCATTTATTCACCTCTTTTATGCCCGATTCAGACTGCTTAAAACCTCTGTGTGAGCGGTCACGCAGAAGTTTCGCTTAAAAAAACAGCTGCTTTTTGTTTCTTTCTGCTTTTATTTTATTAAAATTAAAAAAAATTAATTACTATTTAAAATTTTCTTCAAATTGTTTTGTGCAATGATCGTCAAGAATGACGAAAAGAGGCAGATATGACCATAAACTTGGTTCTACTCAAAGTTTGCCATCCCTGGCTATTGAAAATTTAGCTTTCACTTATAGTGGCATTACAGTGGCTCGAATCACGAAGATTCGGTTTTGTGGTTTACAGTGTTTTGATTATACATATAAATGAAACGTTGTGACTAATTGTGATAATTAAAATGGAAATTATGTGAAAAATACATGATTAAGAACAATTCGCAGTGTATGCAAATAATTCTTGCAGCTTCCTTTTTCATTCCTGCTACTTATTTTATTGATATATGAAAAAAAAATTACAATTTGAAATTTTCTTCAAATTGTTTGTGCCATGATCAGCTGTTTTATGTGGGGCGCGCAAAAAAAACGAAGAAGAAGACACATGACAATCACAAAAAATGGCGAAATTATGAAAATGCTACCAACCTACATGGAAGAATTGCCCAGCCCTGTTAAGACTGACCATTCAAAAAAACCGAATCATTGCGAATCTATTTGAGATTAGCGTCTCACAATCGAATCTCTCTACAACAACAACCCCTAATTTATGTCATTTTCCCTGTTGTTGTTGTCAAATGAAACTCGAATCATTGTCGCATCTTCATAGATTCGAATCTTCGCTCACTGTAAAGCCGCTATTACATAGCAAATACAAAAATTTTCTTCAAAGTACCCAAAGTAACCATGAAATTCGGCCATTTGCCTTTTGTTGTTGTAAAAAGTAACTTTTGAGCTGCTTATAAAAAATTTTTGCTTGTGCTTTGTCCGAATCGGGTATTAGTCGATTTTTTTGTTATAATAACTTTCACAGAATAGCTGATATTTTATATAACGCTTTAAAAAAAAATAAATATATTCCTTCAAATTTGGGACACCTTCGTATAGGTGTCGACAGCGGCGACCCTAGCGATTGATCAAGGTAGAGCGAGATTGTCTTGGCGCCCTTTGGTCGATACTTTCGCTTTACGTAAATTCTAATTCGGCGTTTTTAACTCACTTTTGCAACATCGGCAACAGAGCGCACTTAACGTTATAGCGGTATTTTAAAAATTTATTTTGTACTGGAAATTATTTTTTGAATTTGGCTTTTTGGCGCCCATTGCCATCTGGCGCCTGGAGCGACCGCTCCACACGCTTTACCAAAGGGCAGGAGCTGGGTGTCGATGGAAAATGGATTAACGTTGAACACCCAGTACTAAATACGTACATACATTTATGCATATGTACTATGCCAAGTCCAAGGTTAATGTGAATGAATAAAAATCATTTAAAAGTATAAATAAATGCTTATATATTTATTCTTATAAAATGTATTATAATTTTTTTTTTTTTTTTTGTAAAAAAATAAACGGTTTTTTTCGCGTGCCTAAAAACTGGTTTTATTAACATGCGTATGGTTAAATATCTATGACATACATAAGTTTGTTGTTTATAAAATATTTGGTTGTAAATATATTTAGTTTTTTAATATTTCTTTTTTGTGAAGCTGGTTTTTGTTTTAAAACCGGATTCATTTTATTCATGAAACAAGTAAGTTTTCTTTTTCTTAATGAAAAAGTTTGTTTAACATTAAAAAAATTAATTAAATAATATGACAAATTTATTTTTGGCAAATTTTATATACATATCGCACCCTAACTAAACGGTGTTTTTTAGAGGTTCTCAACACTGCTTTATTTGACAACCGATTTAACAGCTGATATTTTCTTTTTGCTTAGTTTGGCATTTCATTATGGATAGACTTACACCAGAGCATCGTTTGCAAATTGTTGAAATTTTTTCTCAAAATAATGGTTCTGTTCGTCAAACTTATCGTTAACTTATTAAATGGACGAAGTGCATTTTATGTTAATCATAATCGTCCATCAGAGCGGCTAATTCGAATAACTATGGATCGTTTTCGCACCACGTTTACTCTTAATGATAATGTGCAATCCGTAAGACGCCGACCAGTGCGCACCGAACAAATTGTATCCGCTGTATAGCAAAGCATTGAAGAAGACCGAAATCAATTCGTAGCCGTTTTCAGCAAATGGGGTTGTATCAATCCACTTTATGGAAGATTTTACGAAATGATCTTGTCTTAAAAGCTTTTAAGATTCAACTTGTGCAGGAATTAAAGCCAAACGACCATTGTATGCGCTGCCAATTCGGCCAATGCGCTGAAGCACAAATTGGTATTGATCTTGATCTTCTATAAAAAAATTTTGTTCATTGATAAAGCTCACTTTTCGTTGAATGCGTACGTAAATAAGCAAAATTGTCACATTTATAGTGAAGATAATCCATAAGCTTTTGTCGAAACACTATTACATCCACAGAAAATTACTGTTTGGTGCGTTTTATGGGCCGTCGGAGTCATTGGTCCATATATCTTCAAAAACAATGATGGCCAGAATGTTACTGTGAACGGTGAACAATACAGAGACATGATTAGAAGTTTTGTCGTACCTCTATCAGTCTTGCTTTCAACAGGACGGAGCCACATGGCACAGTGCACGTTAAAATTGATTTACTCAAAGAATCTTTTGATGAACGAATAATTTCACGTAATGGTCCTATTAATTGGCCACCAAGATTGTAGGATTTAACCCCATTGGATTATTTTCTTTGGGTTATGTAAAGTCACTTGCCTACTCCGATAAACCATAGACAATTGAACACCTGGAAATCAACATTCGAAGAATAAGTATCGAATTACGGCCGCAAATTCAGCAAAAAGTGTGTGGAAATAGGACTTCCAGATTGCGCCTTTTACGCGCCAGCCACATTGCCGAAATCATTGGTATTGATCTTGATCTTCTATAAAAAAATTTTGTTCATTGATAAAGCTCACTTTTCGTTGAATGCGTACGTAAATAAGCAAAATTGTCACATTTATAGTGAAGATAATCCATAAGCTTTTGTCGAAACACTATTACATCCACAGAAAATTACTGTTTGGTGCGTTTTATGGGCCGTCGGAGTCATTGGTCCATATATCTTCAAAAACAATGATGGCCAGAATGTTACTGTGAACGGTGAACAATACAGAGACATGATTAGAAGTTTTGTCGTACCTCTATCAGTCTTGCTTTCAACAGGACGGAGCCACATGGCACAGTGCACGTTAAAATTGATTTACTCAAAGAATCTTTTGATGAACGAATAATTTCACGTAATGGTCCTATTAATTGGCCACCAAGATTGTAGGATTTAACCCCATTGGATTATTTTCTTTGGGTTATGTAAAGTCACTTGCCTACTCCGATAAACCAGAGACAATTGAACACCTGGAAATCAACATTCGAAGAATAAGTATCGAATTACGGCCGCAAATTCTGCAAAAAGTGTGTGGAAATAGGACTTCCAGATTGCGCCTTTTACGCGCCAGCCACATTGCCGAAATCATATTTACACATTAATGTCACAAAATTACCTATCCAATAAAACCAGTTTAATTGATATTAAAAATATTTCTCTTTGTCTTATTTCAATTTAAAGTTGTGTAACCCTAACTACAAAAAGGACATAACTCAAAATTTTCATATTTTTATTTTTGTTAAAAAACAATATACAATGATCAACCCTGTATTTTTTCTTAACGCATTACCCAAAAACACCATTGCTTGACTCTTTTATCATATAACTTCAATGTGATCAAAAACAGTTTTTTGTCTCTACTGAATAATTGAAAATTTTGAGTAATGCCTCTTTTATAGTTAGGGTGCGATATTTATGATAAAAATTGCAGTAATATTCGCTTAATAACAAAAACAACAACTGACAGTAACAACGGTTATTGATTTAAAAAAAAAGTACAAATGTATATAAGTAATTGTAAATATGCGATATATCGCACATGTTTAAGTGAAACAAATCGAAATTTTCAATTTTTCAGTAGAAGCAAAAAACTTATAGTGTCCATATTTCAAGTCGATGGAATAAAAAATAAGAAAGTTTTTTAGGATCCAGGTTTGTATGGGGGGTACCCCACCTAGTGCTCCGATTCGGCAGATTCCGACTGCGTATCGTAAAAAGAAAGCTCCGTGCAAAATTTCAGCTCTCTAGCTCAAAAACTGAGGAACTAGTTCGCATAAATACTGACAGACAGACGGACATGGCTACACCAATTCGTCTCGTTGCGCTGATCAAGAATATATATATTTTATGGGGTCTCCGATGTCTCCTTCTGCGTGTTACAAACTTTATGACAAACTTATAATACTATTCACTGCGTGATTCATATTTTTAAAGGGATTAATGATGATCACTGTGTATTCTTTTTTTTTTTGCAAAAACCTACTGGCTACTAAGGCCTTCGGCTCGACAGACGGATATAACTTTATTCGTCAAGATTTCTTACTTGCAATCGCCTTCGCATATGAATAATTTTGAAAAACTTACTCCCCATATTACACTTTATTATGTACTTAAAAAAGAGAAGAAAGTCATGTCAAGGAAAAAGTTTTATAAAGCTCATGGCGGTGATGTCATCGAAAAATGCTCGTACCAAAACAGGTCCGCCCAATTCAGAGTCCATTAGAAGCATTCATGAACATTGCATTTAAGTATGTATGAATAAAAAGTTACTCATCTGACAAAAAAAAAAATGTATATAGTAAAAAACCTATACATACTTCTATCACAACTGTCAAATGTACTTTCATATTTTTCTTTTTTTATCATTAAATATCATTTTAAAAGCTTTTATTTAACTTGCTTTGCATGTTTATTAAGATCAAATCTTGCAAGCTGAATTAGAACCACTTCTTGGCATCCGATTGAGTTGAAATTCGACACACATCTTTAGCTCTGATGGCAATATAATGGAAAATCCACCGGAAATTATTATTATTAATAAATAAAGCTTTGAGACATATTGTTTTAAAATCAAGCAAGTTGTCGTTTTAAAAGCTTTTATACCATATACAATTGTATAATTTATATGAAAACTTACTTAATATAACGTACATATATTTATTGTAGCATGCCTTTTCGACTTACACACACTGATTTACTTTACGGAGTGATTCTGATGAAGGAGCTGTGGGTGGTACTGTTGGTGA